>PVJD01012192.1:0-29456 GCA_004026545.1 Mormoops blainvillei
TGTTAGCCTTGTAGAGAATTAAGTTTGATGATAAAATGTTAATAGGTAAAAGAAATCACAGATCTTAATTGCAGAGCATGTGATCCTTACAGATCTAATGAACACCCTCATTTTATAAACAAGGAAACTGCAGCTGAGAGGTCTTATCAAAAAAAAAAAAAAAAAACCCACAGAAATCAAAAAGAAACCTTTTAAGTAAACAAAAATTTTCACTCATTTCTACGTTTAAGAATGTGGTCATGAATATTGTCTTGTGCTAGTTATAAAGCTTATGACCTATCAGATCCATTGCCACCTTATCTACTCTATTCAGCGACACTGGGGCTGACACTCAAGTTTGAAGCTCAAATAAGCATCCAACTGTGAGAACTACCACTGCAATGAATAGCGACAGTTCTAAGCTCCACACACAATGGTACATACACGACTCCAAGTAAGAACGCCAAAGTTTTTACCTGGAAATCCCAACCAAGTATCGTACTATTTTTCTGTATCATTCACTTATAAAAAATGTGGCTTTGGGATTACCTGTGCTCAATCTGCTTCATAAGATTTTATGATTATTAATAAATGAGTTATTTTTTATAAATCTTATATTAGTCCTTGGTGTATAATAATAACACATTAAACACTAGCTATTATTATAACTGCTGTGACAATTAAGATGATGCCTGAATTTGATAGCTAGATAGTAAATCCTGATAACTCTGCATCTTCAACGGAACTTTGAATGGAACAGGTTTCAATGGAACAGGTCTATTTCGTGGCAGAGAATGAAAAAAAAACCCGTGTGTGTTTGTGTATGTATCTATACACACTCAATTGTTTTATTCATAAAGTTATTTTAACTTTCTTCATAAATGATTTAAATGCAATACAAAGACACACAGAAATGTAATTTTTAAAATACAGATGTGTATGCATTTTTATGAAAGTGTTATATGTTATCCACAGAACATATGTATTTAGATAGCTCATAATAAATACCAAAGTTCAGATACTTGATTAGGCTTTGTCTTATCCACTTCCAGTAACAATCTAATATACAATACACACCAATTATTTTAGTTGATTAAGCCACTATCATATATATTTAGGAGCAGGAAACAGAATGCAAGAAAGGAAGAAGGGAGATGAATTTTCTCTGGACCTTCTAACACGCCACAAGCAGAAGGAATAAAGACTTAAAGGCCTGTGTTACTTAGGTGCCAATGACAATCTGCTTGTATTGCAAGCTTGTGATAGAAGCTGACCTCGCTACTTGGATATTTCACTTACAGGAAGTATAGCTGACATATTTTCTTTAATCCATGAAATAAATATATTGGGGAATCGCTAGAGGTTAAGCTATGATTAATAAAAGTGCTCCCTGCCTTCGATTTTTTTCAGTCTTGAGGAGTAGGTAAAACGTGCATTCTTACTAATTGATAAAACAAGTGTTGAAAATGACATAGAGGAGACAGTGGTGGAAAGTGCCTCCCATGTGGATGTCTCGCAACCGAAATCAGAGTGAGGGAAGAACTGCTATTTACCTGGGGGCTTCTTTAGCTTCTTTCGGTGGGAAACGCATGGGTTAAGGGCAAAGCATGGAATTTGGGAGTTCTCTAGGCTGAAGTGGGAAGCAGCAGATCCCAGTGAACACTTCCAACAAGGAGACACTGTCACGATAAGATAAACTGAAGGAGAAAGGTGAGGTGGTATAATCTGGACAACAAGAAGAAAAGACATCAACGAGGGGAAGCTGGAAAGATCTCTTCTGTGTGTGGTGACATGAATGTGGCACTTTGCAAAGATTTTAGACTGGCAGGTGTCTGGGGAACTTTCTGCATTGCACTTTAAGATCACTGGATGTAGCTTTTTAAATGTTATTTTGTCTAGAGTTGGGGCTACATGGTGCCATATGGGATGGGGCAAAAGCAGGTTTACAGTTGGTAACTGTGCAAAACAGAGTTCATTCCTGTGTTATCATTTATTAATTATTGCATTATCTTCCATGTGAGCAACTGTAAACCTACTTTTACCCAACCCTGTATATAAACCTGAGTAATAAATAAAATAACCAAAAGTCCCTTAAGGAATCAGATGAAGGAAATTCTTCAATGCTTAAGAAATTTTGGCAAGTTTCACAAAGGTGGCCTTTGATCTATGAATGAAGGACTGAGCAGTATTTCAGCCGGTGAGCATGGAAACTGTCATCCTATCCATGGGGGATTTTGCAAATGAAAACAAGGTAAAATTTTACATGGTGAATTTGTATAAATGGACTATATTCCAAATGTTCAAAATGTGAGACTGAAACGGTGAGCGCTGCCATTTTTTGGAGGGCCTTGAATTTTAGTCATCAGGATTTCAGATGCTGGGCGAGAAAGCCTCACACAAAGGATGTTCTTTAAGAAAGAACTCTAATGCTAATGTGCAGAAAGGGTTAAAGAAAGGCAAAAATTAAGACAGAAAGAGATTTTAAAACACAGGCAACAGGGCAAGCAAAAAAGAATTAAATGTGCAAAAAGGGTGATAAAAGAAATGGAAAAGCAAAATGGAAACAACTGTAAGTATACTTTTTCCCAAAAATAAATGCTATCTAAATATTTAAATTGATACCATAGATTAATCCTACTTGAAGTGATGTGATTGTTCTTAAGTGAAAAAACAGGAAGAAAACCAGGCAACATTAAATTACTTTTATTAAAACTACTGTTTATCTTCACCTAAAATTTGTATTTCTATTGTATAAAACCAGCTGATGTCTGTTAATAAATGCCAAAAAGATGGCTCTATGTTAGTGTTTGGACTAAGCATGTAAAATCAACATTCTATCTTTTCTTTTTAAATTCATTTGCAACAAACCACAAAGATTTCAGATATAAGCAAGCTACGGCCCACTGGTTTTTCACTAACTATAATTTCATTAGACTATTAAAATAATTAACTTTTATGGAAAACTGGACAATTTTCACTGCGTTCATTCATAGTAAGCAAAGGTGAGAGAAATTAACTCCCCCTTCAGAAGTCAAGTCATCATATTAGGGCATTTCGCACACTCACACAAGATAAAGTTGCTACTAAAAGCAGGAGACTCAAGATCAGAGAGCAAATTATCCTGGTGTTTAGACAGAAGAAAAATTAAGGAAAATAACAATGCAATTTCCATTTTCATATTTAAGTCCTTTTCATGCACTCAGAGACCAATTGCAATCTAAAATGCCATAAAATGTTAGCCTCTTAGGAGACCTTCTGGGTTTTTTTAAAATTCCCAAGGCAACAGATTCTCGCAGAAGGATTAACTGGCATTGATTTGATACAGGGATTATTCCCTTCCTTTTGCGTTTAAGCTTCTACAAAGAATGGGCAAATGATTATTCAGATTTCAAATCACTGACAAACAGCAGAGAAATCAATTCAAATTGTTTCTAAATAAATAACATAACAAACTCTAGGTCTAAACCACAACTCTGCTTTTAATGGTACGGAACTGAAAAGTATTTTTAAATAAACTAATCGCAATAAAGCAAAACAAAATTTGACTTCAGAGTTAATTTCTAAGAACATTATCATATAAAGAAATTATGCCAAATTATTGAAATTGTTTTCTATTTGTGATAAATAAAGCCAAAATATATGAACCCTGAGGTCTATTTTCTCTTTCCTTAAAAAAAAATTCACGATTAGGATGTTGTCACCTGCAACTGACAGAAATATCAAATTAAACAAAAGTGTTTAAAATAAAAATAAAAGGGGAGAAAATATCTCCCTTTACTCTCCTCTGCCCATACTTCAGAGGTAATCATTCCTTTAAAAAATCAATTGCTATGCCAATCTATGATTGTTTTTTCCCTTGGTTTGAAGATACAAGATCTTTAAGTTGTATTAAAGGTGAGAATTTATTGTATTCCCAAACCTACAACTTCCTCTTTCTCTTTAATCAACATTTTAGTCATTTTCATATTGCAGAGATATACATCATTTATATTCTACCCTATAACTTTGAGGTTACCATACATTGCATGTAAATTAGCTTTAAGTTTCTAAACTCTACAACAAGGGCATATACAGCAGCAAGCTGTGTAAGAAAACAGATGAAGCCAGGTACATAAACCTGTATCACCAAACCATTGCAATTTGAAGGCAAATGTTCTCGGACATAGGATCGAACAGAATGTGCCAGTTTTCCATGTCTCTTTACTTCTAGTTTATAACCAGAAGTGGCTCTTTTCTTGAATCTCAGCTCATGTTCATTACTGGACAACAAATTGGGCAAAGGTGAGCAGGTTACATAATTCATAATTTTTAGAAAAGTTTCCATAACTTCAAGAAAAAACAAAGCAACAGAAACGAAAATAAAAGTTACGCAAAAAGACATAAGGAGGTCCAGCACTTATCCGACAGTTATTTTTGGAGACAAAAAACAGAGGCAACACAGGGCAGAAAACAATTACATAAATAATATTAAAAACTCCTCCAAAAAGAAAAGCAAGGACTTGCTGACAAATGACTAACCTGATGGAGAATAAATAAAAGCACTATGGATAAATTAAAAACTTCAAGAAAAAAAAATTTTATCTGGAAAATATCAAGAATATTAAGGAACTTTTTCAAGGACCCCGGTGAGAAAAATAAAAGTCTCTGTGAAGGAACAAGATTCAGATATGTCATTATGAAACTTGGACTCTAGAAGACTGGAGAAACACTGACGAATCTTCCAAGTATCGATCAATGGTTTCGTAGCCAGAGTTCTTCTATCCAAAGTATCAATCATTCATGAGACCCAAATAATATCTGAACACAGAAGGACTCACAAGTGAACACCCACAGACATCTGATGTTGATTTTTTATGAGAAAGTAATAACTGCAGTATTAAACAGATTAAAAATTAATATGAAAAATAATTTTTATCTAGCATTTATAGAATATGTTTTAAGATGTCAGTATTATACATTCTTTAACAATAACAAATTATTTTCCCACAAAACAAAAGAAAAACTTGTCCCAGCTGGTATAGCTCAGAGGACTGAGCGACGGGAGAACCAAAGGGTGGCCGGCCGATTCGCCAGTCGGGTACATGCCCTGGGTCCCGGTGAGCTGGGTCCCCAGTTGCAAGAGCGCGAGAGGCAACCGCACATTGTTGTTTCTCTCCCTCTCTTTTTCCCTCCCTTTCCCTTGTCTAAAAATAAATAAAATATTTTTTTTAAAAACTTGTAAGCTGACTTAATACGATCATATCACCAAAGAAAAAGCAGTTGAATTAGAGTTTACCATGACAAAAGCAGAAGCCATAATTCCAAGCTACTGGATTCAAACAGCACCTTAGGTAAGTTTCTCCTTTGCCTCACTTTTCACAGTAATAAAAGGGGCCTGGCATGTACTAATTGATATACAAGAGTTTGTTGCCAGGGTGGCTATTACCATTTATTTTTAACCTTTGACATGTATGACTCCTTGTTTAATAAGTTTGTTAAACTGAGAACTTTGTAAAATGGGGAAGAGAATCTTTGTATCATTTTAAGTTTAAAATAGATTTTTGTGTGTCAATAAAAGTATCCATAAACATCTATTATGAACTTGTATTATTCTCTCCTCCCACCAAATCAATTTTCTTCTCATACCAGTGAGCCGAGCCTCACTACTGCATCTCCAATATCGGATTCTCAATAGATGAGGAGCCGATAAATGGATAAATCCTAGCAGCTGTTGATTAGCAAACTTATTTACATGCTTATTGGCACTGGAGGGACTTTGTACTGTGAAAGGGACCTAGCGTAGTTATTATAAAAGTCAATATCCTTTCAATAACTTAGTATTTGTTTACTCTTCTCTACTAAAAGACTAGTGATTTCCATTCATGAGAGAGAGAAGAGTACACAGACATTAACATTAGATAAATGAGGTAAAGTTTGCGTTTAAATGGTTCTAAATTAAAAATCCCAAGCTTGTCTCATGAAATGATCAGATTTCATGTGAAGAGAATGCAAATTGAGACAACCAATATTTATTTAAAAGTGAAAACTGAGGCCAGGGTAAATACCTTTTTCTCTGAAATCTCTTAAATTTTGTATCATGTAAAACTACCATAGAAGATAAATATTTGGATTCTGTTAATAAAGTTCCTTACAGAAATACCTTAAACACCCAGAGCTGAACACGACACTCAAAGATTTTATTAAGAATTAGTTTCTTAAGTGGTCATTATGGCAAACAGAATCACGTGTACCTCCCCAAAACAAGAGGGGTCCAGGTCCTGATCCCTAAAGTCTGTGAATGTTAGTTTATGTGACAAAGGGGAAACAGATGGAATTAAGACTTCCAATAAAATAGGAAGATTATCCTGGATTGTGAAGGTGGGCCCAATGTAAACACAGGGGTCCATGAATGGAGAAGAGAGAGGGAGAAAAGAACCAATAAAGAAGGCAGAGTGAAAAAGACTAGGCTGATATTGCAGGTTTTGAAGATGGGGGAAGGGAACCACAAGCCAATGAATGCAGGCAGGCTCCAGAAAGCCTAAAACACAAGGAAATAGATTCTCCTTAGAGCTTGTAGAAAGAATTCAGCCTTCTGATAGCATGAATTTAGCCCACTGAGATCCATTTAGGACTTCGGATCTCCCAAACTGTAAGATGATAAACTTGTATCTTAGACCACA
Organism: Mormoops blainvillei; assembly: GCA_004026545.1. Taxonomy (NCBI): domain Eukaryota; kingdom Metazoa; phylum Chordata; class Mammalia; order Chiroptera; family Mormoopidae; genus Mormoops; species Mormoops blainvillei. Next base: position 6,639 of record PVJD01012192.1, read on the forward strand.
AAGTGTGACGCACTTAGTTACGGTACCAAAGGAATCTAATACAGACTTTGGTGACTAACTGGAAGGTGCTGATGTGAAAAATAACTAAAAACATGAAATGGGACAGTGGGAAGAGGTCTGAAAAATTTTATGGACCATAACAAAAAACAAAACAAAACTATTATTTGATACTTTTTAAACAGTGTAAAGTGCATCATTCTATTTTTCTTCTTAGTTATTGCAAACAAGTAAATATAAATTTAACATTAAGAAATTTTTTTCTCTCTTCTAGCAAACTAGTATGCTTTTTTACTTTTACATGTTAAGAATTGTTTGATTATTTTCTTTTTTACCATGTTTGCCAAAAAACTAATAGTTACATTTTTATTCAGTTAGAGTAACCAGTTTTAGCCTAGATTTTGTAGAAAAACTATGTTCTCTTTCCATTAGATGCCTCTAGTTTTATCCTTAATTTAATGGCCCTATTATGCTTGGTCATTTATATGTAAATCACAGATCTTTTCTGGAAGTTGGAAGAGGGGAAAACTAACATAGATTTCAACACTTACGCTCTGTTCCAGAAACAAAGTCATTTAATGTCTCTGCAGAGGAGCTATTATTTCTGTCTATAAATGAGCAGGCATCCACAAAGACTCAGCACCTTACCAGTGACTGCCTGCTCCAAAGTCTGCACCAGAACTACCTGCATTCCAATGAGAGGACTGGCTGAAGTCACACAAGCCGCACACTGCTGCTAAGGATGAAAGGTGGAGGATACCTGACATTCGAGGAGAGCTCTGTTTCCTCCCCTTACCTGCCCAGAATTGCTCATTAACGGTCACTTGAAGGTTTTTCACTTTTACTAATTACCATTTATCAATTCTCAAATTTAAAGCTAAAAATAATCCCAAATGTCTTCGGAAGTAGATTATTCGGGTCTCTGACCAACCTGACACCCTCTTCTCTGCGAGTTGCCACCAACACCCAGAGGCACGCCTGAGGGGTATAGAGCTGAACACATATAAAAATATGAAATTGGACCCCTTTCCTAACATCAAACAGAGAAATTATCTCAAAATGAATCACAGGCTTAAGTGTAAGAACTGAAACTATAAAACTTTTAGAAAAAAAATTTAGAAGACAGCTATTATTATCTTAGGTTAGTCAGGCTTCTTAGTTAAAGAACGATAAATAAAAAAATAGATATATTGGACTTCATTGAAATAAAAAATTCTTGTGCTTCAAAGACCATTCATCACCCAAACAGTGAAAAGACAACCCACAGGGCAAGAAATATTTTCAAATCATCTGTTGAAGGGACTTGTATCCAGAATATATAAGAAACTCTTACAATTCAACAAGGATACAAATAACCCAATTTAAAAATTGCCAGAGCGTATCAACTGACACTTTTCCAGAAAAGATAAATAAATGGGCCAATAAGAACATAAGAAGTTGTTCAACATTATTATTAATTTAGAGAAATGTCAATTACAACAATAATGGCATACCATTTTATATCTACTGGGATGACTATAATAAAAAAGACCAACAGGTGTGACAAGGACCTGGAGAAATTGACATATTCATATAACACCAGTGGGAATGACAAATCCTAAAGCTTCTTTCAAAAAGTCTGGCAGTTCCTCAAAAGATTAAATATAATTTTACTATATGAACCAGGATTCTACCCCTAGGTATATACCCCGAATAAATGAAAACATATCTCCACACACAAACTTTCGCATGATATTCACAGCAGTGATATTCATAAGAGCCAAAACAAAAAATTCAAAACAACCCAATGTCCATTAGCTGATGACAAGAGAAGTAAAATGCGCCCTATCCAGACAATTAAATATTATTCCACAGTAAAAAGGAGTGAAGTGCCGTGCATAAATTATCGTAAGGGAAAGAGGCCAGTCACAAAAGACCAGATATGATTCCATTTATATGAACTATGCAGAATATCCATAGTGACAGAAGTCGATTGGTGGTTGCCAGGAGTGGAAGGGAGGGGGAATAGAGAGTAACTGCTAATAGGTACAGGGTTTCTTTTCTGAGTTAAAAAAAATGTTCTCAAATTATTTGCGGTGATGGTTATGTGGAGGAGGAAGAATGCTTTTGCTTCCACTCAGGTTTACAACAACGAAAAAAAATGTATTACATACATACATACATACATACATACAAGGGATCCAGACGAATTTGAGAGCTGAGGACACATCCAGAAAGTTAAGGCCTATATGCTATCTTGATCTAAGGGGAAGGGCAGGTAGACTTCAAAGGGAAGGAAGGCAATTCATGAGGTTTGGCAATGTTTGGTAAACAAATGTCTGCTGGCCCATCTTTAACAATGGGACACAGAGAGGACTTGCACCAAATGGGTCTTGCAAGGTTCCTCCCTGGCTGTCACACCTACTTCCTGTTAAACCACAGCTACCCATAATGACAGCTCCCTTCCTGCAGCAGGTCCTTTACCTAAATTCCGTTAGTCAGTTGGGGGGAAGTTCAAAGACTCTCCTGAGTCTTTGGTTTCTTAAAAATAACCAGCTTAAAATAAACAATATCCCCAAAGACATATTTTGGGGTGTCAAGCTCTGTTTACCCTGAGTTGCACAACTCTGTGCAATTACTACTAAAGATGATTGCTTTGTAGGCTTTAAATTGGTGAGTTGTAAGGTATGTGAATTACATATTATATTTCTTAACAAATCAAATCTTTCCTGTTCTATGACGTAGCTCCGGCGCCTAGTCCAGGCGCATGGTAATCAATAAACACACCCGTTCAATAAACGCATGCATAAATGAATGAATAAAATCGAGAAACCAAGTAGCCCCTGAGGCCAAACTGAGAGTTCTGCCTTAGTGTCTGACAGCATTCCTATCCCACCTTCTCTCCTTTATGAATCCTGCCTCTCTTTGCTAACTTTGAGATCCATAGGATAAACCAATAACCTATCGTGATAATGAATGTTTGTGAAGCATTTTGAAATGGTTATTCATATATGTCCCCAAAATGTACTTAACCTGACAAATACAACTCCCTTAGTAAATACTATTTGCAGAGAAGTGACTGTATTTTGCGAAGGAGTGCTGTCAACTAAATACCTTCACTTTTTTCAGATTTATTAATTATAAAAGGATATACTATCATTCATTCACAAGAGTTACCACAGTGCTCTCCACAAGATTACAATGACTATTCGTTGTTCGATTAATGGACTAGAACAGGGGTCCCCAACCTCCCAGTCTTGCGCCGCACACAGGTCCCGGCCTGTTAGGACTGGGAAAGCGCAGCAGGACGGAGCCCGGATGCCATGACCTTGAATCATCCCGAAACCATCCCTTCCACTCAGCTGTGCAAAAATTGTCTTCTACAACTTCGAAATCGGTCCATGGTGCCAAAAAGGTTGCGGACCGCGGGACTAGAATTTTTGGACTTACACTGATAGAAGCAATTAAGTCCACCCTGGATTACAGAACCTCGTATCAATAACAGAAAGTTATTCTCTATACTTTTCCTTGGTGCTTTGAGTATTTGGAAAATTTGAAAATAATGAATCACTTTGCAAAAATAAATTTGATACTAATTAAAGTAAATTGTTCTATATTGAAAATTACCTGTTATCCCCTTGAAACTTAATCGCACTTAATATTGACTGATATACAGATACATATATTTTATCGAGAAACAAACTGGCAATTAACAGCTCTGATAACCAACACGCTCTTTAACAATGCTGTTCAGAAACAAAATGTATTCTAAGAATACCTGAGAGTTTGGAGTCATACTCAGTTCCAGGCTGTGGACAAGCATTCACACACACACCAAAGAACTTAAATACATTAAGTGGCAGAGACATTTAAGCTAAGGTGTTTGTTCCAAACTGAATGAGGATTTCATGGCCTTTCAAGATTGTCTTTTATCCACCTTCCCTCATCACTTACCATTAAAGCTTAACAACTGAACAAAGCAAACAAAAAAGGCAAGTTCTGCTCAAGCAACTATTAGAGTTTATACAGATTAGGAGGGAAAAAAAGACAACTAAATTCAAGTACTATGGCATTGGAACTGGATTCCTAATATAATCCGTCTTATTTAAGAAAATAGAGAGGATTTATAGCAGTGGGAAAAGAAGATAATAGATGCTGATAAAAGGCTTCTTTCAGTGAGGAGATTGCTAGACTAAGAGAAAAGGGTCAGACCTCACCAGATATTATAAAATCCCTTTACAAAGCTTCCCTACAATGCCTCCTTTAGAAAGGCGAATGAAGAGGATGAATCTATTAGGAAAGGTAGCAGAAACTGAAGCCAGGTATGAAAAACCCTAAAGAAGTTATTATAATTTTTCGGGTGGTGGTTTCTCCCTTAGGCAATCGGATTAATAACTTGAAAGATGTTGGGGAGAAAACAAGTGAAAAAAATTCAGGAAAATAAAACGAAAAGTGTTTCCATTCAAACAGTACGAACTAGCTAATTTCTAGCCTAGCTTTCCAAATTCAGATAAAAATGTTTCACTTGCGATTATAAGTTTCTTCATGTAGACAGTGATACTGTGCCAAAAATCCCCAAATATTTTAATATTAATAACTTGTAACATTATTAAAAATTCTGTTCTCTATCTCACCAAATCATTTATTCACCTCAAGATTCCAGATGTGGAAACTTCAATGTATATTCTCATTTAAATATAGTTCTGCTTAACTATCAGAGGAAATTAGGACTTGTAATAATATGCTTCTTGTTCAAATGCAAAGTGAAATATGTTCTAATATCTATAGGCAAAACAATTATATCTTAATAATATAACAGTATTAGTACAGTATTAATGACGTAGTAAAATAATACAGTCTTTATGTCATCTTCTTTATAGGAAAATTCAGGCATCAACTTTTTCTGTATAATGAAAAATACTGAACTTAATAGAAATAACTTACATTTTCAACCTAAAAGTCTTAATGTAAATATGCTATAAAAAGACACTCTGCATAAAGAGTTTTTGCTACTTTCTAAAATAAGATTGCTTTTGTCGAATGGTAAATAAAATGGAGACTGTTTTGGAAGTAGGTAATAAAAGAGCTGTATTTGTTAACGGTTTTAGTTCTGGTTTCCTTTCCATGACAACATCATAAAGACTACCACATAAAACTCATGTATGAAAAAAAGAAAAACCAAGTTCTAGTTAGACTGTAATATAACATATCAATTGTTATATTAGCATAGAAACATCTGTAAATGTTATAAACAAAACAGAAAATCTACTAGTAAGAAATAACTTATATTGTTAAGGATTTTTGCATGACAGATAACAGATATGAATATCCATGGTTGGAATCTGTGATGTCTCTAAAACTCCTATCTCCACAATCCCAACATTGTTATTGCCATTCATGCTGGAACATGGAGGATGGTGAAAAGATAAATGTTCTCACTGTGTTGTACTCACTTTGGCAATTTAACATGCATTCTTTTACATGTTTATCGCCCTCTGAGTTACAGTAAGACCATACATGGCACGCCCATCAGAAGTAATTAGCTGCAGATACTCTTCTCACACATTTTGTTTCTCCACCTGTGATGACTAAAGTGAAGTTAGGACCAAATCACCAGAAATTTTTTCTGGGCTAAGACATTGACTGGTTAATGGCTTCGCTTTTGTGAGATAGCATTATGATTAACTTGTTTTTATGTTTTTTACCAGTGTGTGGCCAATTAAGATGGCACAACTCATTATATAGGGTCCTTAGGCACATCAGAGCAAGTCACTTCATGATTGAGACCTTGCTAGCAATCTCCAATCTATTTTGCAAGCCATCTGCCCTATATGACTAATCAATACTGGTACTCTTGGTTTTCCTATGCAATATATTACCTCCAAATTAAGTAGAATTGAGATAAACAACACCTTACTATTGAACCAGTACATTATTTACTTATTTTAAAGTTACTGGTACAAAAGCAACAGGAAGCTGATTTCTCCTCATATTAAATAAGAATATTTTATTCCTTGCTGAATGATTCATAATAAATTTATTTTAATGGCCCTAAAAGTAATTATAATAACTACAATATTGTTCAACGTGGGTTTCTCACCACATTATTTCATTTCCTGGATTGCTGATCATTTGATAATTGTACACTCAACAATGGAGTATCACAAAACGCTGATAACGAATGAACTAGAGCTACACATATTAACTTGGACAAATTTCACAAGTAGAAAGAGCCAAGCAGAAGTATGTCGCAAAATGCGTATTTTATCATACCATTCATACAAAGTTCAAATTTGCAAAACAATACATTTATTTAGGGATGTACACCTATAATTTAAAAAACAATAAAAACGCATGGAATGACGAACAGCAGTTTGAGGATGATAGCTACCTCCGAGGGAGAGGAGAAATGATCAGGGAAGTAACACAGAGACAGAAATTTAACTGCTTTGGCAATATTTTATTACTTAACCTGGGTGATGATTACACACGTCTTTAAGTATGCCCTAAATATTGCATAATAAATTATTTAAACCCTAATAAGTATTTTGAAGTATTATCCTTCAAATTAAATACGCTAATCAGTATAAATCAACCCATGCTACTTCTCATTAATAAACCTTTTTCATTAGTGAGCTATATAAACACTTGTGTAAAGAGATGATCTTCAGTAAAAGGTAAAACCATGACTGATACAGATACAAAAATATATACAGGTTCAAAATTCTATTTATAAACATTCAGTGAGGAAACCTGGCACATGTTATAACTAGTTTCCAAGACCATCTTCTATAGGCATTTTCTTTGCGGTTACCAAGGGGATTATCTAAACAATATTAAAATTATAATAACATATTTTAAACTAATAACAACTCTACTTCAATTGCATACAAAAACTACTCCTGGATCTTAAATATTCTCACCTAAAAAGGAAATGTTAATTATGTGATGGGTTGTAATTATCAGCCAATGTTATGGTTTTAATTATTTTGCAACATATATATCAAATCCACACCTCAAACTTACACAATGCTCTATGTCAATTATATCTCAATAAACCGGGAAAAAATTGTTCCTCTTTACCTTTCTGCCCCTTACTTTGTTATTGATGTCACAAATTTTATTTTTATATATATATATACACACACATGTATATAATATTGTGGATCTATTAACATAGATAAAAAATTATTTTAATGTATTTTTTTTCAAATTCTATTTCAGAATTGAGTTGTTAATGCACCAACATTATGATGCTATAGTATTATATATAGGCCTACATATTTACCTTTATCAGAGAGTTTTACATTTTCATTTGCTTTAATGTTACTCTTTAGCATTCTTGTCTTTCAACTTGAAGAATATGCGTTAGAATTTCTCATAGGGTTTGTCTAGTGGTGATAAAGTCCCTCAGCTTTTGTTTATCTGGCACTGTCTGAATTTCTCCTTCATTTTTAAATGACAATATTGCACAATACAGTGTTCTTATCTGGTAGTTTTTCCTATCACTCCCTCTCTCTTCTGGACTGCGAGTTTTCTGATGAGCAAACCACTGATATCTTTACAGAAGCTCCCTTACATGTGATGAGTCACTTTTCTCTTGCTTTCAAGAATCAGTCCATGATTTTAACAACTTCATTATAATAGGTCTTGGTGGATCACTTTGAATTTATTGTAGCTGGATGTTGTTGATTTTCTTGAATTTCTACCCATTTCTGTCTTCAAATTTGGAAAGTTTTTCACCATTATTTCTTCGAATCATCTCTCTGCCCCTTTATTTCTTTCTCCTCTTTGTGAGACTCCTATAATTTATATTTTTGTCCACTTGATGGCGTCCAATAACTACCTCAGGCTCTGTTCACTTTTATTCATTCTTTTTCTCCTTTGACTTGGTCATTTTAAAGGACCTGTCTTTAAGTTCACCGATATCTTTTTTCCTTCTACTTGATCACGTTTTTGTTGAATGCCTCTAGTGACTTTTCCAATCTCTTGTGTACTTCAAGTCCACAATTTCTATTTGATTTTTTAAATAGTTTCTATATCTTTGTTGATATTCACATTTTGTTTACGAATCAATATATTGATTTCATAAAGTATTGAAAGTATTCTCTTTCAGCAAATTAGGCATATTTACAATAGTTATCTTGAAGTCTTTCTCGGGTAATTTATAAAATGACTTTCTTTAGAACTGGTTCCTGTAGGTTAATATGGTTCCTTTGATTAGGCCATAATTCTGTTTCTTTTCATGCCTTGTGATCTTTGGTAGACATTTAGGCATTTGAAAAAGGAACCCAGAAAAACAGTCATGACTCCAGGTCTTTATGAATGGACTTCACACAGGGAAAGACCTTCACCAAGCAGCCTGAAAAAGATTCTGGGAATCTCTCAAACCTTTTCTGAGGATGCATCTTCTCTCAGCTTGTGTGTGGAATTTTCAGGTTATACAGACTTTCCCATTTCCAGTCAGGAGCCTATAATCTCTTACTCTTCCTGGTGTCTTTCTGCAGTACTAACATCTCTCTGGATGTAACAAGCTACAGTGCACACCTTTCTTTTTACGGACCCAAAACCTGGTGTTCAAACTGCTGTTCCCCAAAGCACTCCACAGCAGGTGAGACGAAAGCCAGCCCCTCAGGCAGCTTGCCAAAATCCAGAACATTAGATGCTTGTTCTTCCCTCCTTTTCCCTTGAGGGAGTACCCAGGAGTTGGCATGTTCTCCCTGTCGTTCTGCACTGGAACAGAAGGGAAGGGGCTAGGGCATGCAAAATGCCACTACGTTTCTTATCCACTTAGTCACAGCTCTTCTCGGCTTTGTGCTCACTAGAAATACTGCAACCTTTTAAGCGATTTTAAAAGTTTTCACAAAAGCAATTTCATCCAAATGCTGTTTTTAAGTCGGTGTCTCTATGGAGGAACAGTGGCCTGAGACTTCCTATCTCACCATCTTCCTGCATTTTAAATAATTTTAAGTAGAAGTAATGCTATTGAATCGGCAAACCTCATACATTTAGGAAGAATACACCTGTGCAGAACAAACAACGCATACTTGGTATTATACTTAATGTTGATAGCTCAGGGAAAACAAAGCTTATTTTTAGTAAATGAAACTAATCTAAACTAGCCTTAAATGCCAAAGATTTACCTAAATTATGTGAACTTAAAATTTTAAAGTATCTTGAGTTAGTTTCTGTAAACATCCTTTTGGGAACACACTGAGAGTATTAAAGGTTCAATTTCTTTAATTTCTGGAAATGTCAGGAATCTTCTATTTCTATAACCAATCGTTTATCTCTAAGCCAATCAGAATAGATCTCCTTAAAGAGAATTTATAGTCTAATTTGGGAATACCATCCATAGGTAAGAAACTATTACACATTCACACAAAGGCCTTTCAGACTTAGTGACATAACTTACAGACATGCAGAGGAAGTTTATGGCTTCTACTGCAAAAGTTCGGCCATGGTTCAAGCATAAACAGAAATATAAAACCAGTCTAGATATCCACTTTCTAGTGGGCATGAAATTTGTAACTGAGTTCAAACTACACAAATAACGTGAACAAAAAGGGTTACAAATCAGATTCTTTTTCATATTGCACCTAACGGAAATAAGATCTCTCTCTATAAACCATTAACGTATTTACAGAGCTCATGAAAAGATAAGAATTTGAAGTCAAATTACCAACCAGAGTTGGCAGTGATAAGGAATAACTTCACTAAATGGTCATATAAAACAAAATCCCCCACCTCTCCGCCAGTAATGGGATTTAAATCACCCAAGAGGCGCCCTTCTCTAGTGAGGAAGTTCACCTGGCTCTCGTAGGTGAATCCATTGGGCATCTTGTTGGAAGACCTCAAATACATGGGGACAGAAGATGATTTGACTTTGGGTGGTGGGCACACAATGCAATACACACATCATACATCATAGAATTTTACACTTGAAAACGATATGATCCTATTAACCAATGTCACCCCAATAAATTTAATTTAAAAAGATAATTGTCAGGGAAAAAAGATAGTATGATGACTAATACAGATAAAAACTGAAAACAAACACATACTAAAATTTGTATTTTTGCTCACTATATGAGAAAACCAGGGGGAGGGGTGGGTGCAGATAAAAAAGGGTATGAGGGGGATAAATAGTAATGGGAAAAAATACAATAAAAAATAATTATTAAAAAATAATAAAAATTTTGAAATTAAATGAGAAAACCAGACAGATGTTATAACTAGTTCAACTAAGGAAAAAATCAGAAAGGAAAAATTTCTACGGAGTAAATGAACTGAACTGCAAATGAAGGCAAAACTTTTTTCCTACAATTGGGAGGGAAGTCAATGGAAGCCCCTGGAACAAAACAGAATTTACTTAGTCATGTACGACAACAGCTCAAAGGCAATAAAATATCGAGAACATATGCTGTTTTTGACAATGTATATTCTTTCATTGAAACAGGTATTTCTCCACCCCGCCCCCAATTTATTTTGCATACAAAGTAAAACAGGGGTAAAAAACGTTGAAACAGAGAATATTGTTTAAAAAAGAAACAGCATTAAGAGTCACTGAATTACGAAATGAATGAGACCAGGATTAATTCTGCCTCTTGGAGCTGGTATTCAATTTAGAGATTATTTGATATTTTGCAATTATTTGCTTATAGATTTTTAAAGTAGTAATGTACATAAAGTACTCTTATTTTCCTAGGTAGCTATATTTCAGTCCAGCTTGATAAAAATTTTCAACAATTAGGGCTATTCAAAAGTGACATGGCCCCAGGAGTGAAATTCCCAACAGTAAAGATAATGAAACAGTGCTTGGATGACTAGTTATTAAGAATCTTTGCTAAGGGAGTTCCTGCACTATGCAGGAGGTTGGATTCCATGACCTTTTAAGTTTTCTGGCAATTCTAAAATTTTATGGTTAGATGCCGCCTCAATGTTCTAATATCACATATTACTCTCCTTTAAAATAATCTATCTTAAAGTCACATTGTCATTTTCATTTCATTTTTAATTCACACAGTTCGAAAACATACACTGATAACATTACATTCTGTAGTTTCTGGATACGATATGCTCATTCGTATATGAATTGAATAATTTCAAATCCCACTATAAATGTCTGTTAGTAGACTGCAGAGAGAACTTTCCCGCACAACCTCACAGCATGGTCCAAAGGCAAAGAACAGAGCATGCCATAATGTTTAAAAATCTACAGAATCAGAGAAGTTCACTTGGGAGGCGAATTCTTCTACAGTCAGGCTTCCGTAAAGACTTCTGCCTTACGGTGCTGTTCATTCGTGTCTCCCTCTATGTGTTTCACAACACCAAATACATACCTGTAGAGAGCATTTTTCTTTGCCTCAACATTTAATCAAATAGTATTATTGAAGATTAAGTGCCTTTTTCTTAAAATGTATTGCACAACCTAGAATGGACAATGCTGACCTTTACTCAAGTCCTGCGGTCCTAGAAAATAGTGATGGTTTAAATGACTCTCCCTATGACAAGGCCACACAGACACAGAGCCCTCCAAATCCCCTTTCCTTTGGACGTAAATGATTAGTTGCACTGTTTACACTCATTGACCAACCTGGATATAACACCTACTGCCTTGGCTGAACCAACCAAGCTAAAGCTTCTGGCGTTCTCCCAGACCTCTGAACTCTGACCCATCCTCAGCGTGAACCGGCACACAGCCATTCCTTAAGAGTCCCTCCAGAGCATTCACGGACCTTAGGACAAACATTGCCTAATCAACGGTATGATCATGGGATCACGCCACACCTGCACCCTGCTTTCCCACACCAGGCTTTTTTCTAGCCTTGTTTACTCCTCCCTATAGAAGAAAAGACCTTTCCTGCCTGACCATGGAAAACCTTAGAGATCTCATGGTTGGAACATTTCCCCTATTGCAACAGTCCCTCCTGAAACAATCCTTTTGAATACAGTCTCTCCATATGTATGTCCAGATTTGTTTGTATTTCAAAATACCAGAATTATGTGGCTTCGTTACTATTTACTTCTATTAAATGCTCCTCTACATAAATTGAAGAATATTTTGAAGCAAAGAGTGTAAGATTCGTTCAACAGTCTTTCATTAATGTGCGTTTTATCTTACAGAAAACCATGAACATCAGAAAGACGTTCAGTCTTATTCACTTCCAAAATGACACACCTGCAACCAGGATTCGTGAAAAGACTAAAACAAATATCTTTTTAAGAAGAAGAAACTTATTCCCACATAGATTCCTGTAATTAGTGGTTTCATAACTGGAATTTCCACTGCTCTCTAACAATCATTTTAATCCTAGTTACCAAGCTCAAATTGTGATTCTAAAAATGTGTGGCGTGTTTTACTGCAGTGTTTTAAAGAGAGAGATGAGAACAGACAAATCAATTGTTAGTTACAACATTTTTTCCATTATTTTGTTGAATCATATGTTAGAATAACTATGATAATGGTCTCTGTATCAATTTAATATGACATTGTGTAGCAAACTGAGGAAGGACATACTTCCTACACAGCCGACTTATAAACCAGAACATGAAACATAGAGAGGCTGACAGGATTCCAAAATACAGCATGAATTATGTAATAACTTCAGTGTTTTTCATATAAGAAGTGAACCAGAAACATTGCAAATGTGGGTTCTGTTTTACTAAATGGATGGTCTCATTTTTAGGTTGGAAGATGTTTTTGAAAATGATGTTTGGGTAATTAATGGTTTGAGAAAACAAGTTCAACTAAAATACATTTCTCTTACATAGCATTCCAACGTTCCAGGACGGCAGTTCTCACTTCTGGTTGCCCATCAGCATCCCTAGGTGATATTAAAAACAACGATGACTGAACCTCCTCCTCCTAAACCTACTTAATTGGAATGTCTGAAAGTAGGGGCCAGAAATTCATGCATTTTTAAATCGTGCCAGGACATTTTAATGCACGGCCACAATTAGGCAACACATTAAGCACCAAAGCATTCTTGGCCCCTGATTATCAACTGAGGTAGGTTACTGCACTCTTTGGAGATACCTATACTTATCTTACCCTTAACATGAGTCTGTCAGGAAAATAAACATGGTACATATTTGGTCTGCTCACCATAGTCAAAGTATCAAACCTGAATCACATCTGGGAAATCAAATCTGTTTCAGTCTTGTGGAAGGACAAGCAGAATTAACAAAAATCTTCCAGAAAATCTTGATTTAATAGTTGGGCCAGCTTTCATGTTGTCGTTTTTTTCCAGCAAGAATAAAAAGAGTGCACATTTCATTCAATAAAAACGAAATTAGGCATTGATGTACAGAAAGGCTCTAGCTTGCATGCTCTGCTACTGCCAATACTCAGTTGAGTTTTGACCAGAGAAGCATTATCCATGTTTGCAAAGCCAAATCTGCCAGCTTGGGGTGAATGGAGGAAATGAGGTCAGTGTAAGCTCAGAATCGGTGGCTCTAGGGTTAATCATGTTATGTTTGCTGAGGTGACATGCCTGGATCTTTGCTCTGACACTTAATGTGTCCCTCAGATGTGGCAGGGAGGTCTGATGCTCTTCTAAGTCTGGTTATTTTCCCCTTCTGGCCACAAAAAACAATTATCCTTATTTGCCAACTTACTACTGGCAGGATCATGAGAATAATTCCGGCCAAAGAGTCGTGGATAGAAGTACTGCAGGTCACTTCTGGAATACAGCATTTAATTTAATTGCAGGATTTTCCAGCCCTGCCCTTCCTCTGGCCACAACCCACAACCCCCTCCCTATCTTGATATGAACATGTAGCCGGAAACAAAAAACAAACCCTTCTTTGGTTGTTTAGTTTTAGCCCACTGATACTTGGGGACTATTTGTTTCTGCATCATAAACCAGACTATTCTGACTGATACAGCAAGCCAGGTTGATGCAATCCTGTTCCATGATGCAAAGTTATCAGGAGCACATCTACATATTGTTGGAGTATTCACTTTTACTTTTTATGGGGAGAGAGGGATGGAGTTAGTCTTTAACGCTCTAGAGGCAAAATATATCTGAAAGTAAATATTAAGGAACGGGCTAGAAAATAATCACGTATGCCTAAAAAGCCAATGTGTTCTTTCTCATCGCATACTGCATTTTTTACATTATTCATAATTTTAATCAACCCTTATTCTTAAGATCTGCAGAATTAATGATTCTTAGAAACTGTTTTCTACGTTGAATGAAATTCATAACTGCTGAAATGTACAATCATTAATCTATGGGAATACCATCATCTCCTTTCCCTATGACTTCTTAATCAAAGCATATACCTATCAATAAACCGTGAAATCAACACGATTCCTTTTGATTACATGTTAAGAAATTTGGCTTGATGTCTGGATATAGGAAAGACATATCTAGGTAATCTCGATCAAAACTGATTATAGTTCTGAATTCTGCCCATTCTTTCCCAAGAGGTATGAGAAAAGCAAATTTAACACAAGCCAACAGATTCCTATTTACTGCTAATTCATGCCAACTTGGAAATGAAACCAAGAACATCTTAAATCTAAATGAAAGCATAAAATGAGAAAGCACAAAGTACCACTTGTACTGCCAGCTTCCATATAATAACACCATGTTCATTATAAGGCTGCTAGTTCATTGAAAAATATTGCGATGGATGAAAACATTACTGAAAAGTGTGGCCACACACTAAAACTGTGATTCTCACATAATCACTTAATTTTAGCACAAAATAATTAAGGATCATCTATGGGTGTATGATTGTCAACCAGATAATGGATGATTCGAAGTTACTCTAACTTACCATCATTTGCATATATCTGAAATGTGTAACTGTAACATGGTGGCCATGAAGACTTTAATTTATGAAAGTAATACCTATAGAAGTCAGTTTCTAATTTCCTTCTATATTTTAAATATCAGTAGGATGTACATAAATATGGAGGATGCTTCAGACTTAATGCTATACTACTTTTTAAAAGACTCCTTTAGAGCAGTTTAAGGTTCACAGAAAAGCTGAGAATATATTTCAGAGATTTTCTATATAACCCCTGCCCCCACACATGCACAGCCTGCTCCATTATCAACATCACTCACCAGAGTGGCACAGTTTTTACAGCTGATGGACCTACATTGACTCATTATAATGACACAAGGTTCAGAGTTTACATTATGGTTCACTCTTGGTGTTGTACATTCTATGGGTCTGGACAAATGCATGATGACATATACCCATCACAACAGTATCAAGCAGAGTATCTTTCCTGTCCTAAAACTCCTCTATGTTCTGCCTGACTCATCCCTCTCCCTCACCCACCCCCTGGGAACCACTGATCTTTTCATGGTCTCCATAGTTTTGCCTTTTTCAGAATGTTGGAAACATTGTAACCTTTTCAGATTGGCTTCTTTCACTTAGCGATATGCATTTAGGGTTCTTTCATGTCTTTTCGTGGCTTGACAACTCGTTTCCTTTTAATGCGGAACAATAGTCCATTGTCTGAATATAACATAGTTTATTTATTTCTTCCCCTACTGAAGGACATTTTGGTTGTTTGCCGGTTGTAGCAATTATAAATAAAGCTTCTATAAACATCCACTTACAGATTTCTGTGTGAACATAAGTTTTCAACGCCTTTGGTAAATACCAAGGAGTATAACTGTTAGGCTGTATGGTAACAGTATATTTAGTTCTATAAGAAACCCTCAAACTATCTTACAAAGTAGCTGCACCATTCTGCATTCCCGTCAGCTCTGAATGAGAATTACTGTTGCTCCAGATCCTCGCCATCATTCGATATTGTCAATGTTTTGGATTCTGGCCACTCTAACGGGCATGCAATGGTGACTCACTGTTGCTTTAATTTTCATTTCCCCAGTGACATATAATATGGAGCATGTTTTCAAATGCTTATTTGCCATTTGGTGAGGCATCTGTTCATGTCTTTGGTCAATTTTTTTTCATTTTTTTATTGTTGTTGAATTACAGTTGTCCCCATTTCCCAGCCCCCCGCATTACTCTCCTCTGCCCTCCCCTCCCCCACTTCCCACATTCAATCCTCCCCCACCATTGTCTCTGTCCATGGGTCCTTTATACATGTTCCTTGACTTGCCCCTAAATTGAGTTGCTTTTCTTATCGTTGAGCTTTGAGACGTCTTTCTCTATTTTGAAGAACAGTCCTTTATGAGATGTATCTTTTGCAAATATTTTCTCCTGGTGCATGACTTGTCCCTTCATTCTCATGCTACTGTCATTCACAGAGTAGAAGTTTTTAATTTTAATGAAGTCCAGCTTATCAATTATTTCTTTCACAGTCTGTGCTTTGGCATTGTATGTAAAAAGTCATTATCCGTATCCAAGGTCATCTAGGTTTTGCCTATATTATCTTCTTAAACGTTTCATAAGGCTTTGTCTTTTTCTACATTTTTTGACAAATAAAAATTATATATATTTTAGGTACACAACATGTTTTGGTATAAGTATACATTGTAAAATGATCACAATAATCAAACTAATTAATATATCCATCACCTCAGTAACCATTCTTTTAGTGTGTGTGTCTGTGTGAACAGGGCAATTGAGATCTGCTGTCTTTAAAAAATTTTAAGTATATGGTATATTTTTAATAACTATAGTCACCGTGTTGTACATAACCAAAAGCCCGTACCCTTTGATCAATATTTCCCCTTCCTTTTATCCTACCCCTCAGGCTCTGGTAACCACCATTCTACTCTCTTGAACTAGGAGTTTGGCGTTTTCTTTTTTTCTTTCTCTCTCTCTCTCCCCCTTTTTTTTCTAATTGCACATATAAGTGAGATCTGGAGGTTTTTCTTCCTGTGTCTGGCTTATTTCACTTAACATAAGGTACTCCAAGTTCATCCTTGTTGCTGAAAATGTACATTTTCTTTATCCTTTAATCTGTCAAAGGACACTTAGGTCTTTTCCATATCTTGGCAAACTAAACATGGTAAACATGGTCAAAAAATGAACAATAAAAGAAAACAGTAGTTAATAATGTTGCAATAGATATGGGTTTGCAGATATCTCTTTGATATAGTGGTTTTATTTAGGAGTTTCGGAGTTTTGTGTTTAATATTTAGGTCTATGATCTACATTGAACTAATTTTTATGAAATGCACAAGAATCTGTGCCTAGACTCATTTATTTGCATGTGGATGTCCACTTCCTCCAGCACCTTTTTTGAAAAAGACTATCTTCGCTTCATAATGCTGTGCTAGTTTGAATATTTTCATTTCCAGGCTAATCACAGAATTGTCCACAATGCAATGAGAATGATGCCTTCATTTGAAGTAGAACAAAATTAGTATTTTTAAAAAGGCAATGGAATAAGGTCTAGAATATGAAAGTCTCAATCTCTTGCTGGCATGGGTTGCCAGTTAGCTACCCCAACACACATTACATATCTGCTGTGAGACATGACCTATCAATTCTTGAGTTCTTCTCTCTTGGCTTTTCACATACAGGGATTTATTTTTCCTCCTTATACTATGTTACTTTTTTCTTCTGAGAATGAAAAATAATAATAATTACACAACAGAGGAGTGAAAATCTGAACGAGGCAGAAAGAAGCCAATGGGCCAAACACATCCCAGGCTGCAGTCTTTCAGTCTACTTCCCACACAGTTTTAAGACCATCCTCAATATTCTTCTTCATAATGGTATTAGGCAGCAATAACTGAGAGCAGAAGCAAACTGTATGTGCGTTATTTCATCTCTTCCAAGCACAGTGATGAAGCAGACACTTACTGATAAAGCTGAGAGAAGTTAAATAAGTTCTCTGGGTGAACAGGGATTCCAACACAGGTCTGCCTGGGTTCAGAGCCCAAGATTTTCATCTACAAGGAAACAACGTTCAAGAACAACTGCTGAACACCTGTTTCTCCTTGTGGAAACATACCTGTTTGGAAATGAAAAGCAAATCAAAGGCAACATAATGAGGTTTTCCAACAAGAAGATAGAAACAGAAGGAAAATGTTGTATTTTTCTTTTGTAGATAATTGGGCTTATAGAAAATAATATTTTTGTCATGTTAGAGTTACAGTTTGAAGGCTTTTATTACTATCCTTCTCTTGAATGTATTATTTCCCAAAGTCTCTCTTCCAAATGACTTTCAGCACAAAACAATGCCAACTGGCATAACCAAGCTAGTAAAAACAACAAAGACAAAATGACTTAATTTAAGGACCTCTTCCCACAGAGGAAAAAAACTAGCAAACAAACAATCAATAATCAGTGACTTCCTCTCCGTGAAAATCTATTTTTTAAAACTAATTAAAGTGGTAGGCAATTCTGAGTATGCTGTTAAGAAACATAAATAACCACATAGTTTATTTGCTCTCTTAAATTAGCATTATTTATAAGAACATCTATTAAATATGTATTAGCTTCCAATTGTGCTAAATCGATTACGTAAGTTGTATCGCATCATCATCGCATGCCGGAGTGATCATATAATTTACAATCCAAACTAGGATAATTTTGAGAATGAGGATGTCAATGATTGAGCAGCACTTACACGTGTACTCTCTCAAGTAAATATGAATATGGTTGTCTTTTATCTCAAACGTTATGGCTAAAGAAATTGGAAACTGAAAGCATTTATGTGGCTTTTCCATGGTTATATCATAATGAAGTAACACATCTAAGACTTGGCCTTGGATAAGCCTGACACCAGTGTCAATTTTGCTAAACTGTGGTCACTGCAAGCAGACTGTACAGTAGAGTAGAGAGGTTCTCAAACTTTAGCCTATGTGAGAACCATTTGTATGTCACTGATAATATTCACATTCCTGGAGACCAGTCCAAGAGACTATGACCCGAAAGTTATGGTGTAGGGCTTAGAAAATTTACATTTTCCCACGCTCGCTTTTCTTAGGAGATTCTGATGAAAGAGGGTTCTTGCGAAATTTGGAGATGCATTGTTCTTCTATCTGAACAAGCACCTAAATGAGGCAAGAGTGTATTTTACTAAACTCAACGTGGCGAAAAACTGAAGAATAAAGGAAAACAAACGATGGCAAGGCAATAAATACTTAGCCTGCTCCTGCTGTAAAATACAAACCTTTAAAACTAAAACATATAGTAAAACCAAAAGGGCTTTGTCAACTGTGGTTAGATTAGCTAGTCTGTTATCTTATCTCATTAAGGCATGTCCTGAAGTATTTTTAAAAATAATTTGTTTGTACAATTCTATAATGTCACCTCAATAAATTCAATTTTTAAAAAAGTAAAAAAAAAAATTGTCTCCCATTCAGACACTTGTTGTTTCCATTCTTTTTACTATGTTCCTTCCATTCACTCCAAGCAGAATCGAGCTGTTTTTCTCTTGCCAGCTTAGTGCAGAAATTCATTTCTTTCTTACTTTTAAAGATTACAAACTGTGTTATAAATGATAAACTCCAACTAATGACTGAGTTTAACATTCACATTCTTAAAAGATACAAATTAAGCCAGTTTCTCTCCCTGGTTCAGTGACTTATATGACAAAATAAATAGGTACTTCTCAAATGTCTATTTATAACACAAAATACTATATTTGGTTATAAGGCAAAGTAAGAAACAAAGGCCAAGAGCAATGGAATAGATCCACAGATGTGACGAAGAGTGTGTCATTGTGTTCACTTTCGTGACTATACTTTCTTTGCAGTTACACTTTTAGAAAATGAAGTAACTCACTCAATAGTAGATCATAAGAATACAACAAAGTAACAGAAGGTAAATAAGCCAATTTTAGATTTTCAATGATAGGTTGCAGTAAAGTTAAATAATATTTGGAGAATCTGAGAAGTCTAAAATTTTGATAAAATTTTTAAATAAATATGTCTCTTGGGCTTAGTATATAAGAAAAGAAAATGGGAATTGGATGAATCTGTGGAAATATTAAGTGATACCTGGAAGCAGTTCCCGAAAGGGAAATTTGCTACACACTGGTAATTTTTTTTTTTTAAAGTAAAGGAACATGGTGGGATCGGCTTTTGTCTCCCCATTGCAGGACTCAGTTTTAAGCTTCTCTGTCTATACTCACTACCTTGAAAATATGACACCAACTCATGGTTTTAAACGCATTTACATTGTGAGGACTCTCACATTTACATATATAATTCAGAACTCTCTAGTGAATTCCAGATTCCAATGTTTCACTGCCTGATCAACAGCTCCATCTGAATATGGAGAGACCACACGACCCTAGTTCACCTAAAGCTGAGCTCCTGGTTCTTGACAAGCCCCAACAAACTTCCTCATCTTAGGACATGGCATCACAGTTTACCAGGTGTACAGACCAAAACCGAGGAAACCTCCTCTAATCAGCTATTTTCCCAGCACCATATATTCAACTAAATAGCAAGTGCAACTAGCTCTACACACATATTTTGAATCAAGTCTTCTCACCGCTGCTACTGCTTCCACTCCACTCCAATGACAACCAGTTCCTAATGAGTCACTACAACAGTTTCCTCACTGGTATGCCTGCTATCCCTGGAGCTACTAGAATAATCTTGGAAAACAATTAATATAGTTCATAGTACTGCCCCTACCTACAACCATCTCATGCATGCATCAGAGTTCTCTGCATATCTAACAGTGTCTCACAAGGACTTACACGGTCACTGACCTTACCTCGGATCACTCTTCCCCATACTCACCAGTTGCATCCTTTGGTTCCTCAGATGTACAAGTTCTACTCTCATCTTGGAGCCTTTTACTCTATGGTCCCTACTGTCCGACCGCACTACCACCAGAACTTCCATATGACTTGTTTTGCTTCATTTAGACTTCGCTATGCCAAATGCCTCCTTCTCTGAAGACCCTTGCGAGACCACCTTACATAAAGTAGTTCTTTCCTCTGCTTCCCACAACTCTTTCCTTCTCTCTCCCTCTCTCTCTCTCTCTCTCTCCCTCTCCCTCTCCCCCTCACTCTCTCTGATAGCTCTTCCACTGTAAAAATCATAGCAAAAAAAAAATAATCTCTTATCTTACTGCATAAAGATGTAGCAGGAACTTCATGCCCAGAACTTAGTCTGGATATGACACAGGCACTCAAAACCTATCTTTCTGAATTCACAAATGCAAGTATTTCATTTTCTATTTAATGTTCCCTACAAGTAAGAGAATGGACTAAAGAATATTAAACATCAATAAGATCTCTGCATTCCAGAAACTTGGTTACGCTTAGCTAAATCATTGCTGTTTCAGGCCACTAAAGTCAAGTTTCTATATTGTTTTATTCTCCCAGTAGAAGACAGTGGCCCACAAACCTGGAACTTTTTACATTTCAAAAATCTAAAATATCTGGTAAAGTTAAGTATACCGTATAAGGTAGAGTTGTCATTGGGTATGTCATTGTGTGAGAGAATCATATTCAAGAACACTGGTGTTTTTTTGTTTCTCTTGCTCATAAATACATGTTTATATCTATACAATGCAAAACAAAAGAAAACAAGAATATAAATAGAAAACCAAAGTATGTGAGTCGAATGATCAAAGTTTTGGGAAATGGTTAAAATTTTAAAGACTATATGAATGGCGAATTTAAAAAATTAAATAGTATAAAATATTGTCAAGTCACTTCATATCTGTCACTAGAGACAGTCCAAATACATGCTTTATGCAGGAGAAACATTGAACCATCTGAAGGTTTTCATCAGCAAAATTTCTTACCATATACATGAATGGTTGACATGTTGAAATCCAGGTACCATACTGGTCAATAACCCAGGTTTCAAAGAAATATATATACAAGATAGCGTCCTAGAAATTGTCTAGATGTTAGTAATAGTAGTAGTAACACATGTATAGCATTTACTACACGCCAGGCATGGTTCTAAGCATCTTACATATATTCAATTACATAATCCTCCTAACAAACCCTGTTAGCAAGAAAGCTGTCCTGTTCACCCCTTACTCCAGAGGTAACAAACAAAGATCTATATGCCAAATCAGATCAGCCATCTTTTTTTGTTAATAAAGTTTTATTGAATACACACACACATTCATTTATATACTGTCTATGCTGTTTTCATACTATAATGAAAGAGCTGAGCAGTTGCAACATAGGCTACGTAGCCTGCAAAGCTGAAAATATTTACCATCAGGCCCTTTAAAAAAGAGTTTGCCAGCCCCTCATTAAACCTAATAATACAAGGCCTGGTTTAGTTTTCCAAGTGCTAGCGTGATTGGTTTTAATAGTATTATGGAGGTAACCAGAAACAGAGTTGTAGTGATGATTTTAAAGTTGCTATCAGACACCAACTTATAGTCTTTTCACATTGATAGTCTGAAAGCTAGCCAAGCCATTTAAACATATAAAAAGTGAAATAGTTTAAAGAAAGCAATTTTTTCCGTTGTAATAATTTCTTGAGCAAGGTAATATATTCCTCCTGGAAAGCAGTCAGTGCCACTGGAACCTGACTTGTGTAGTAGCTGGTGTCCGCTTTACATATCTTTGTCCCACCAGGACTTAACACAATTCATGACATGAAACTGGACCTCTATTAATGTGTGTATGACACAGATCCACCAACAAAGCAGATGCTTTTCATGTAAGTGGAACTCAGTCCTCTGTCCAACTTAATCACTGTTTTGCACAACTGAAGATTACAGGATATACTCTAAGGTTCTCATGGCCTTACAGGCCTACTTATTAATGTGAACCCAGCTGATCTTATTTGAGATAGCACTTTAGTTTCTACAAGGAAAAAGTACTAGTATGGCACAAGCCTTGAGAAACCAACAACGACCAAATGCTGCTGAAGGTGATGGCATTATACAATATTCTCCTATGTGTCTTCACATACAGTTTGCATAAAGACACCTATAAGCATAAAATAAATTGTGTGA
>PVJD01012192.1:29556-41329 GCA_004026545.1 Mormoops blainvillei
GGGGGGGGGGAAGAGGTGAAGGGAAAATGGAGACAACTGTACCTGAACAAAAATAATAAAAAAATAAAATAAAATTATTTCTTCCAATTTTGTTCTTGGTCTTTACATTCAAAAGCATAAAAATTAATCAGTCTTAGTGTTTTTTTTTTAATCAAAAAACTCTTCATTATTTCTACTGCTGAAGGATACTATGAATTCTGCCTGTCTTTGCCAAGTCATTTCTAACAAACTGCATTTACAAAAATGCCCTCTCAGAATATAATTCTATGATATAGGTCAAGGAGAAAAATAAACAGAGAGAAAAAATAGAAGGTTAACCAAACGTTAAAAATAGTAAAACATGAAGAAGTTCTAAAGCCTTAATAAACAAAGTTGGAGACCTCTGAGACAGTAAAAGGGCTGAAGGATGTTGTCCATCTTTCTATTTTAGAAGTCCTAGGGAGGGTATGTGTGAGGAGAGATGGAACAAATTGCTCAATGAAAGTAATGGGGTCATCCCCTCAGCTGCCTTCAGGGATGCTGTAAATCTGGATGTTCTTCATTCTGTTTCTATTCTTTTCTCTTGCTTATGTAGCTCCCAGCAATTTCATTTTAAAGCCCGCTGCAGTTCACCACAAGGTGCATTTCTCCTTGTAGACTGTTCTTTCAGCCGCCCCTCACAATCCCAGTTTCCTCCCTTAGACGCCTGCATTTTCCAGCTCAAAAATCCAAGTCGCATATCGTGAACAAAGTTAATTCTTTTAAATAAGAAACACTCTCTCTTTACTGGCCCCTCCATGTTTTGCCCTTTTACTGTGTCTCATTCATCACGAATCTCAGGCATGGGTCAAATGTGTCAACCTGAAACCACTGGGAAAGTCAGAGAACTAAGGAGTGCACTGCGGACGGTATTTGTAGCATGCTGTTCTCTTCCAGATGGGCCTCTTGTGAAAGCGAGACTGATCTTCTTCGCTCTGTGTCCTGGGAGAAGATATGTTGAGAGTCCTTTTGACATTTTTTGCTTATCCAGCTATGCCATAAGTGGCTGTCTTCTTTCCTTCAGGAAACACATTAATATTGCCTTTAAAATGAAGTAGGTTAACTTCTAGCGTAGGCAATGCTGTGTTTAGAAGAAATCTTTTTTTAAGCAGTATTACTGAGAACAAATCTTACAGATAGATTTATATGAAATAAAAGCAATCGCAACAGGGAACAATATAGTTAACATACTTTATATACTATGTTCTATCACTGTGGAAAATATGGCTAATATAAATGTTAAAAATGATGTGGCTTTCAAGTATATCTAGATTTGACAGTAGGTATGGCTTTCTCAGTCAACATGAGTCACATTAGTAAGGTCACGGGGACAATTAGGCTAACTATGGAATATGGTCCACTTCACAACGCAAGCAGAGAAAGGAATAAGCAAATAATTAGCATTATACATTCTCTCCTAAAATAACTACACATATTGAGTGTTTACATTATGCTAAACACTGTTATAAGAACTTTCCATGTTTTTTCTTTCTTACCCCTCACAGCTCTAAGGAGCTGTGTAATATTAGCCCCATTTGACAGATGAAGACACTAAAAGCACAGAAGGTAAATAACTCGCTTAGGAGCGCAGAGAGTTTATCTTGATGGTCTTCCACCAGAGCTAATGCTTTTCATTATTATAGCAACAGTCTGAATTATGTTTTCTGCATTATAACAGACTGGAAAACAGTGACTAAGCAATCAAAATTTGGACAAAGCAATTTAGGTCAATATCTAGCTAATATCAGTTTCCTGAAGAGTAATTCTTTAAAAGAAACATGCAGAAATAATATAGAGGAAGTGGGATCCTCAAAGGAACACTTAACTAATTTTAAAACGTAAGCATTACAAATTACTCATAAAATTTCAAATTTCTATTATAACAATAATCTCAAACTAAGATTAACAGCAGGTAATTGGAGAATTTGAAATACATTATTTAAACAGCTGAGTTTTTTAATAGAATACTATTACTGTATTATCATACCAGCTATATCGTAAACTTGTAATGTACATTTAAAAATGCATTTCTGTATACTATAAACTACATAAGGAATCAAATCTATCTGCTAATAAGGTACACTGTTTACCCTTCACAGAATGATTCACTCTTCCAATAGAATTTGGAAAGCATGGGCAAATAATATTAGTAAAAGTGACATGACGGGTTGAGATCCTTCATATTTTATCAGAGAAAACATTTAATTTTGAAAAGAATGTTAATCACTGAAAGGCAGGCCCTTTTCCCAGTACTATACAAATTCTAGTCTGAAGGAGCAGGCAATAGCTTAGGTATCTTCTGCAGATAATTTTTTTAAAATAAAGAAGACTACTTAAAGTCAATCTGCATATTATCATCATCACGTTCTGGCAACTCTAAATACTCCCCATGTTAAAATATTCCTCCTTGAAAAATACCCTTTGTTGCTCCAAATTCTAAGGAATGATGACATTCCTTTTCATTTTATTATTTGTATGTGTCAAATTAGCACGTTTTTTGTCACGTACCTGTGAGTAAACATTGAATTCTTCACAGAAGTTAATTTGGACAAATCCCACTTACACACTCACCTCTGCCCCACTCCCCCCAGTACATACAGATTCACCTTCACGGGTTCGTTTCAAGAGTAAGTTTCTATAATTGAGTCTAACTATGTTAGTATAGTGCCAGGTGGGTACTTGAAATATCAGAGGGTACACTTTATAAATTATGGTTGTCGAACCACTATGCTGTATACCTGAAACTAATACAAAATAGTACGGCATGTCAACAGTAATTGAAAATAAAACTTTAACAAAATAAAAAATAACAAAAAAAGAGTAAGCTCCTAATGTCTCAAAATTAAAGGCACTGAAGCTCTCTTTGGGTACAGGTGCTATCTCCAAACTCGGGTCATTATATAATCTTAATTTTCAAAAGTAGATTTGAATAAAAATGGTCTCAGGATGGCTGTGATGACCAAAAACCCAGAATTTGAGCTATTTTATTGCTGACACTTCATGTGGACACTTGGAGAATTTATTTGTTTTTAAAATTCTTTTGACTATGGAGACATTTGAAAGCCCCTAGAATTTATCCCAAGGAGACAAAGACATGGTCTATATTGCAATTTCTGGACTTTATTATGAAGTGGAAATTTTTTAAATGTCTACCAAGTTTACTCTTATAGTTCAGAATTTTCCTAACTATGTATTTCTGTACCTGTTTGTTCACGTGAAAGGTGCTTTTCAAAACTAAAAGTAAGAAAAAAGTTTCTCCAAAAGAAGTCATTAGAAAATTTGCAAAGGCTCAAAAGTACACACTATAAAGTTATTGAACACTGCAAGGGATCAATAACTAGGTACATATTTTTTGTCTTTATTCAGAAAATATATTAATGTAACTAAGTATTACTCAATTACTTTTCCCCTCTTTACTGTACTGTAGTAGTTAATTTATTCACTCCTTTATTTTCCTGGGATAATCTTATACATGATCATTTTTCTTTGTGGCCATTGTTATTACTTATTTAATTTTATGATACTACTAAAACTAATTTTGTAGAGAAGAGGAGAGTAATAAAAAATGATACACTGGGTATGTGTGTGTCATATAGACGAGATATGCCACTGCAAGATAAAAGGATATGAGACAATTGCAGACGTGAGGCCATCAAAATAACTGTTGACTTCTGTGTAATGAAGAAATCATTCACCTAACACCACCTTCTACACAAGCTGACTCTACTTCTGTAGGCTCTGCCTCTTCAAGTACGGCCATCAGATTTGTGTCTTCTGCTCAGTGGGACTGGTCTGGCCAACGTTGCTGATGACCTCACTTTATTTAATCTCTCTGTAGCATAATTCTCTGCACCTTTGATTCCCAAAACACCATTTTCTTATCCTTATTTTCTGTTACTCCACAAGTCTGTCTCTGTCTGTCTGTCTGTCTCTCTCTCTCTTCCCCTTTCCCCCCTCAATTTTTGCCCATTAAATATCAGATCCCTTGGATTCTCTGTTTGGTCCCTTCCCCCTCGACACATCGTTGGTGTACCATCACATGCATTCTGATGATTTTAGCTACTAATTATTTGCCAAAAATTATATATCCATCCATATCCCTTGAATCCATCCTCCACTCATAATATCAATGTGCAGGCATCCCACAAGGTTCCTTAAATATAGCATAGCCAAAACAAACCCTTAATTACTTCTATATCTCCTAAACCAGAAAACCTTAAAGGCACTTCAGATTACTTCTCTCCTTCATCCTGATGTGTTACTGATGATCAAATCTTGTTGATTCTTTTTTTTTTTTTTTTTTTGGTTCCTACACAACCAGCTCCATTCCACTGCTACTACCTTAGCCTCATCTGCTCTCACCTGAATTAATTGGTATTTCCACATCCGCACTCAAATACTTTCAAAGGGATTTTCCACTATACCCCCAGAGTCATCTTACCAAAGTGCACATCCTATTAAATCAGCTTTATGGCTTTCGCTTCCCACTATTCACTGCAGAAAACCAGCACTCCTTAGTAAGGCCTATAGTCACAGTCTGATCTCGCCCGAACTCTTGCAATTTCACCGGAAAAGCCCAACACCCTATTTATGTCAAGTTATGCGGAGTTCTCTCAGTGACCCTCTGTGTTTCATACCCTTTTATCTTTACTTCTCTCACTGGCCTTCGGTTGACTACTCCAGGGAAACCGCACTATTCTGATGATCACACGAAGTGGTACCTTCTCGTTAAAACATACCACAATCAGTGAAATTAAACACTCCCTACTACACTTTGAAGTTTATGTATTTCTCTTTCCTTTCTAAAGTAAACTCCCAGAGGACAGTTACCCTGTCTTAATTATCTTTATATATCTAACACTGAGTTTATTTAGTAGGTAGTTGATAAATGATTCCTGGATACAAATAAATAAATCATTTGTTTCAGCCTTATTTGTTTTCTAATTTTACTCCTTATTTTCCTCATCTTACTTATCTCTACAGCACTATTTCATTTCCACACACAAATTATAGGCTAACAGACATACATTATAGCTGCCTTTCTTTAACAGTTCCTGAGAATCTTTATTGTAACAACACACTTTTCTTAGGAGCGCACCATGTGTCAGTCGTGCTGTATGTGTGTGTGTGTGTGTTTGACCGGAGTGGTGGGGTATAAAGCTATAAAAATTTGGTCCCAAATCTTGGCTTAGTAATCATGGCCCTGCCCCTCATGACCTCTATATACTTATTTCAGACAAGGTGAGTAACTTCAATGGGGTTGGCAAAGTCCCTTTTCAAAGGTAGATTTGCAGAAGCCAGCGGCACATAAATTTCAGTGCCCTTCCACTAGCATGGGCCCTCCCATGGAAACTGCAGGCAGTTATATTCATAACTTATTTTATGCCATAGCACTGAAGTTGCTGTAGGCACTTTGCATTCATAATTCTGTTTCCTTTTTTATAAAGTGCTTCCCCCCAAATGTAGAAGCTTCAAGAATTTAGAAAACCTGGATCCGTCCCTTGCCACTCTTTTTAGCAGTAGCTATTATTTATTGAGCGCTTCCTATGTGCCAAGCACTGTTCTATGGTTGACATGTATTTATGTCTATATATATATCAGGATATTCAGCAGCCTATAATAATAGTTCAGAGTTCTCAGGGAACTAAATATACTATGCTAACTGCTATTCAAACATCAATGCATTGAATTTTCATAGACAACCTGTGAGGAGGTGTTGTCATTGTCTCCCTCTTTCAAATGAAAAAAAGTGGGGGAACAGTGAGATTAAGGAACTTGGTCAAAATCATACAGCTAAGATCCTAAGACAAGCATTGAGGCACCAACTCTGCATACCTAACCATTACCTTATACAACCTGGGTCAAAATTCATCCTTTCTGTGGGGTTTGATGACTGCAAGTTGAACAAGAAAACGTATTCATTCCTTCAATATCTTACTTGAGATCTCACATAGAAATATCTCTCGGCAAGTGCCACACTGACTTATATTTATGCACATGAATTATGCCCATGTATAAAAATTAAGAGAGTGGGAAAATTAGTACCAAGAAAATGTGGAATGGAATAAAATACCAAAAAGGCGAGCTTTGCCAACTTAATCATATTAAGTACTTTTGGTCCTGGATGTTGAAAACAGCAAGCTGTCAAGGTTAATATGGGAGCATATCAAAGCTGGTATGAGACCACAGAGAAACTGTCCAATGTAAGACGCAAATTTGTTATACTCTTCTAATTGTAGGTAATGTATTGCAAATATCAGCTGCTACTATTTAGCAACTTAACCCCACATTTGTGGACTGGCTTGCTCTCGGGAATAAAATATTTTAAATGGCTATGAATCCTATATCTCATATTGTCTTAATAGCCACACTTGCATAAAATGCCATGCCATTGTCTATTCTAAAATGTATTTTCTTTGCCAAAAATCTACGAGCATTCACTTCTTAAATTTAGCTTCATTTCAAATGTTCCTTACTGCTTCACTGGAATCCTTGTGTGCTTCTGTTCTGTGTTGTAAGGTAGCTATTGCGATTTCAAAGGTCATGTGTAACAACTGAGTGGAACAAAGGTTCCCTAATACCTCCCACTGCCTTTTAAGCAGGTGCCGCTAGATAACTATATTCCCTGCCTCCTCAGTGTGTCAGATTAAGGGAGATAATTTTCTTAAGCTATAATAGAATTTTCATTGAGGCAATTTGTCTTCAATGCATGAGATGGGAATTGCTCAGCTAATCCCAGATTTTGCCTGAGAAATCAAGCAAAGACAGTGTCAAGTACTGCCTTTGACTATTTTGATCAAAGGTAAAAAAGCAATACAATGATAGTGTCATTTGGGGGTCCCATTTACATAAACAAATTTATAATTGATGTGCCACTTGGTGGTCACCGGAGTTAATGGACCTTTTAAAAACCTCTACTTAATAACAATAAAGTACCGTTTTTACAAGATTTAATGTTGGAAGAATTAATGCACCGCATAGCCTGACCTTCAACTGCTCCTTTGATGGCGACTACTGTACTGTTTCATGTGGAATCTCCATACTTAAAGTTGACATTATAAAATCTGCATTCTCAGATGCTTTTAATAAAATTGGGGTATTAATCGTGAGTGGATAGAGCAGGTTGTTTAGTATGCAGATAACACTTTAATAAGGAAAGAATTTGCACCAAGGTTTAGATAATACTCAACCTCCAAAGCACCCAAATAATTAGTATTGATATCCAGGTGCTAGAAATGATCGTTAATGCTTCGCCATTACTGATCTGGGAGGCTCTCCACCAGTAAAATTTCTTTTTTTCTGCAAACTAAGAATACAGTTAAAGCATTAATAACTACTATCTACCTTAGCTCCCTCGCATTGATACAGCCAAAATGAGAAGCAGTAGAATGGTCAATACCCCACTGACCTGATCACGGGCAGACACAACAAAACAAAGCACCCACACAAAGCAGCGTGTCCGAATGTTCCTAGGCAAGTGTGAGTCATTAACTCAAGCCTCCATTACAAAATTACATAATAGGGTCTAGTAGCCTGTGAAAGTGTTTTCCGACATGTCGGCATCACATGAACCTGGCAAACAAAGAGGCACCCAGTCATCTTGACTGGCCAAACAGGATAAACAAACCTCCTCTGACTGGCAGAGGCAGGAGAAACTATACTTTTCTATACTGGTTGGAAGGGTTCAAATTGAAGGGCAGTGAATAACGGGTTCAACAAAATAAATTGAGAGTGTTCAAGTTTATCTAACCGTTCCTGAAAAAGTGTAGGGGTATATAAATAAGTCTATGATAAAAGACTGGACTTTAAAACTTGAGGCCGAGTTTGAATAATGCGGCATGAATATGTCATGACCTGGGGACGGTATCTTTCTTGCTATGTGTTCTGGAGAAGCAGACACAAAGGTGGGTATGGACAGGCACAAGTTATAGGGATGGGGGTTGGGGGCCACAGCCTCTGAAAAGGAACAGGAGGAAGCCTGAGGAGGCTGAGAAAGCTACCCAGCTATGACGCATGTGACATAAGGAAACAGACTCTACAGCAGGGGTCTGGTCCCCAGCCTGTTAGGAACCAGGCCTGAGGCTAAGCTCACCTGAGCTCTGCCTCCTGTCGCTCCCCCCGCCCCAAATCCATCCACAGTGGGCCAGCCAGGGGAGCTCACCTGAGCTCTGCCTCACCCCCACCCCTGCCCCACAAGCTTGTCTTCCACGAAACCAGTCCCTGGTGCCAAAAAGGTTGGAGACTTCTGCTCTACACGACAGCACAATCTAAGAAACTGTTGGCCAACATGACAGGGGAATCCTCAATCAAAAGTCACCATCAGAGAACTCTGCATCTTAAAGGAACGGGCCTGCTTTAGTGCCCCTGCTACACTCAATCATTGGCTGGGATAGGCTCCTGAAAAGGAGTCTCAGCACCAAATCCATGATGCACAGCGTGTAGCCTTGGCAGACAGCCATCAATTACATGCCCTAAAGTAGAGGACGGTGAGGGGGTGTTTTCATGACCCTCACCGTGCATCTAGTCAGTTACTGTTTCCCTGGGACTAACCATGTTAATACAAGCCTGTGCTTGAACTGGGTAAACAAACGAGAGATTTTACTTCACACTTATAAAAATCCAATACTTGCCTCTTCCTAATCAAATGGAAAAGTTCAGCTAGAATAATCAAAAGGTTTCAATTGCCCATAAAAATAGAAAATCATCCTAATTAATCAGAGCCTTCAAATTTATTCCTTGTTTGCTGACATTAATGTTTTTAATACATGTAACCACACATTAGTTTTAAGATCTTAGTCCAATCACAGAGCAGTGACATCAATTGAGTAAAACCAGTAGAGCACATCAGTGACACTGCTCAGATAATAAAAACAGAGTTTCACAGGACAGGGGACAAAGGTAAACAGTAATTTATGGGATTAACATGTGGAATATAAAATGTGTATGTCATTAAGCTATGGGTTTTATGGGGAGCAAAGATGAGCAAGAAAGACCTCTAGATATTAACCTAAGCATAACAGGGGAGCCCCTTAATTCGCTCTGATATTGCAAGCCATCAAAGGGCTGACTTGAGCTGAAGACATCTGTGTACATTGGTGGAAACCTGAATAGATGGGCTGTTTGCCTCAGAAAGGGCTGGGACACTCTTTCTTGAGGACACAGAAAGTAGCTCTCACAATCCT
This sequence comes from Mormoops blainvillei, assembly GCA_004026545.1. Classification (NCBI taxonomy): domain Eukaryota; kingdom Metazoa; phylum Chordata; class Mammalia; order Chiroptera; family Mormoopidae; genus Mormoops; species Mormoops blainvillei. The sequence goes on from PVJD01012192.1 coordinate 38,757, forward strand.
AAATGGAACTAAGTGGCATGCATCGGAGTCCATATTGAGAGGGTAGGGCTCGAGCATAAAACTGCTTGCATGTTTTCTGGTACCTTATGACACTCTGTGTACTTTCTATGATACCCCGGAATCTAGGCCAATGGTTTAAAGGACCTCTCTGATGTTACAGTGTAACCATATGCTGTGTGAAAGCATGCTCTTCTATGTAGAGGTATCTGAAGGTGGTTTAAGACAAAGAATAGTTGAATATAGACGGTTTATTCCCAATCTTTCTGAGTGATCTTTGGAAAAACAACTGTTATTCTATGAATGCTAGTTATCTGCCTCCAATAAAATGAAATTAGACCAGATAAATTTTTTAAGTGGCTCCGCAGAGGCCTAGAATTTCCCCGGACACCTTACAGTGCCACTCTGGAAAAGAAATAAACTGAGATCATGGGGTGGTGCTACTTGTGGTTCTATATTTGAATTCCATGAAAGATCTCATCTGAAGAAAAATTTTGAGTATTAAAAATATCTGTTATGTGATTTCTACTCTATGCAGCAGTACAATTCCAATCTTTTGATTAAAATTGTGTGTAGGAAGAGATTTACGAAGAGTAGGTTGACGAAACCCTAGAAAATAATTTTTCTACAATTGTAAACTGTGGCGTGAAGTATGTATGCCCCCACAAAACGTAGCTTCATCCTAGTCCCTGAAACCTGGAAATGGTGCCTTACGTGGAATAAAAGAATCTTAGCATATGTAATAAAGTTAAATATCTTGAAATTGGGAGATTATCCTAGATCATCCAGGTGGGCCAGAAATGCGATTTAGATACATCCTTGTAAGAGGGAGGCACCGGGTGATTTGACCCGCAGAGAAGATGGAGCAGGAAGAGATTTGAGGATGCTAGCATTGAGATTAGGGTGGTATGGCCACAAGCCAAGGAATGCTGGCAGCCACCCGAAGCTGGAAGAAGCAACGAACAGATTCTTCCCCGGAGCCTTCACACAGAGCATGGCCCTGTTGACACCTTTATTTCATCACGGTAATACTGATTTCACACTTCTTGCCTCTGAAACTGTAAGACACAACAAATTTATGTTCTTTTAAGCCACAAAGTTTGTGGCAATGTGGTATAGTAACTAAAGCAACCTAATATACATGGGAAAGGCTTTCTTTTTTTCCAAAGCCTTATTTTTTTACCTGCTGAAAACAACACAGTTTACCCACAGTTTAAGAAGTTATGCAAGGACACCTGCAAGACTACTGAATTAGTCATTTAAACCACATTCTACTCATTTGTTGCCATCTCCAGGAACCTGGAAGAAAGGACTATTTTTAAGTAAACATTTTACTGAAGTACATCATACATACAGAAAGAGAAATCATAAATACAGAACTCAATGAATTTTCATTAACGCAACATACCTGTATAAGCTGCACCAGAAACAATCCTGATTTTGCTTCTGGTCAATGACCTTCCAAAGGTAACTGCTATCATGACTTCTAACACCCAATACATACGTATTCCCTCCCATGGCATTTTACCTAAATGGAATGGCACTCTATACTTTCCATGGGTTTATCTAGTGTACTTAACATTTTTTGGCATTCTCCTATAGTGTTGCATGTAATAGCGCACTCTTATTTCTATATTTTCATTTTTATTGCTGTATCACAATACCGTTAAGTGTTTATCTATTGGTGGTCATCTGGATCGTTTCCACTTTTAAACTATTACAAATAGCACTTTTCTGAACATTTTTAGAAACAAAAGTACCTAATATTGTTGGGTGAGCAATGCCTCGGCTGAAAAAGCTGCACCGTAAGGTATGCATATTTAGAACGGAGGATTTTATAAAAACAAAAGTATAAGTTCAATATCACCCCCATTTCATTACGCAGATATTACTCAATTGTTTTTCTATGGCTTGACCTGCTGAACAACCTAAGTACTTTGATTAGATGTTCTTAGAGAAACTGGCTATGCTCTGAATTCACAGTCTTATATTTATGTTTAGCCTATTTTTAAAGGTCACCTTAATATAGTAAAGTATTTTTAAAAACCAGAATTATAAAACTGTAACTTGCTATTTGGTGCTTTTGAAGTCTTTCTTTTATATGATTTTCTAGGAAAGAGAATATTAGACTCTCAAAAGTCCTTAGTAAAGGTGACATGTTATCCCTAGAGGAGCATCTAAAGCATCTTGATAATCTTGCAACTTCACATATAATCCAGAAAAATGTAAAACTACAGTGAAGTACGTCCTCAGACTTGAATGGGTGCAAAAAGATGAAAATATAATTAATCCAATTGTGTTTCTTTGAGACATTTCCAACAGTCTTCAGCCGACAGAACAATGGTAATTTTTCCCCTTTCAGCAGAAATAGAGTCTTTTTTAAACATCCTACTTTGAATAGATTTTGAGGGGTTTTTTTGGAATTGCCTTTTCCTCCTCCTCCCTAGGGTAGTAAAGCTCTGAGCTCCATATAGGTGTGCATAAAAGATTTTATAAAACACAGAATGTTGAAGTTATAGAGAAAAGAGCTAGGTCTTAGACTACAATACAATCAGCTTGGGGCTGAAAGAATCAGC
>PVJD01012193.1:0-41221 GCA_004026545.1 Mormoops blainvillei
CGGCCTCCTTCCCCATTGTATCTCCTAGCCTTTGATGTCGGATAAACCCAATTCATCTCTTTCATATCACTACAAAGGAGCCTCCTAATTACTTTGTTTAGACAGCCTCTTTTCCAAATATTAAACATTTGGTCTTCCCAGGCCCCCCAAGCACTTAACATCATCCAGGTTGTTGCAAAATCTACTTTTCCCCAAACTGGTTGGCAGACTCTTCTCTCCCCTTACCAGCTGCCCTGGGCAGATCTGGACACGTTCCCCAGCCCTGCAGGCTGCACTAGGACACAGCCCTTCCTCTGGGAGGCGGTCAGTGCAGTAGGGGTCTCAATGTTGCTGGGAGCTGCAGGGAGGCCTCAGGGAAATGGGAGTCATGCAAGGACTCAGGGGTGGCAGGCTTGTGGGTGAAGCTTCGCCCTGGGGGTGGCAGACCCAGCACCTAGACCAGAGCCATCTGCCAGTTGGTGTGGGAACAGACATTTCCAGCTGTCAGAACACAAACTGCCCTGAGCAGCCTGGGTCTCTCCAGATACCACTGGTTTGGTAGCTGGGGGCTTTCCCTTGCCTTAAAAAAAAAAAAAATCGCTCTGATCCTGGAACACCCTCCCCGCCACCAACCTCAACAGCCCTGCAACCCTTTCCTTAGGATGTGAAGTTGGCTCACGTTGCTTCCTCCTCCACAGCTATCAACATCCTCCATTCTAATGCCTCCCTTCTGGTCCCACCCTTTACCATGTGATGTCATGTGCGCCACCTGTCCTGCTAGCCCTCTTCATGGTGTGGGCTTGGGGCTATGCCCTGGATGTCTGCCGTCTCCTCATGGGCCTCATTGCTCTGGCCACAGGAGACAGCCTGCTCTCCTGCTGCCAATGTGGGACTCAAGGAAGTTTCCAGAAGGGACACTGGAGCAGAACTCTGCTTCCTCCTGTCCTCCCCTCTCTGCCTTCCTCCCTCCCTTCTTTCCTGCCTGCCTTTCTCCTTTTCCTTCAACGTTTTATCATGATAAATGTCAAGATTCTACAGTAAAGAGTATAATGAACCCCCCACATACCAACACCCAGCACGAACAACTTTCAGCTCTCTGCCTTGTTTCATGTAAACCCCCTCATCCCTCTCCACTCCCCACTGGCTGCCACTGGATTATACTGAAGCTAATTCCAGACATCCTATCACCCCGTCTGTAAACACTTCGGTGTGTCTCTCTAAGAGACAAGGACTTGGAGAAAACAACAACGGCATCACATCTGAAGTTATAAACAATTATTTTCTTGATAGTATCAAGCGTCCAGTCAGTGCTCAGATTTCCCACGTGGCTCATGGCTATGCTTTTGTGGCTGGGTGGCTTCAACCAGGATTCAAGCACAGGTCACCCCACTGGGTAGGAAGGCTTGAAGGGGCCACACTCAGGTGCGGGTGTGGGGTGGCTGATGGGGAGGAGCAGGGCATTCTCCCCATTCCTGCTCTACCCACCGCAGACACAGAGACTCCCTTTCGAGACCATCCTGAGCTCATCGTCGTCTCAGTAGCCCAGAGCTCTTGCCTCATTTTTTGGTCAGACTCAGGGGTGTGGCACCCCTCCCAGGCAGCCTTCTTCTAACCCCTGACCCTGGTCGTCAGCCCCAGCCAGGGTCCTTGTCTTTTGGTAATCAAGCCCACTGCGTTTCCCTGGTCACACTGTCTGCTCCTGTTACTTGTCTGCCCGCCCATGCCACTGTGATCTCAGCAATGGAAGGTCCGCATGTGCCTGACACACTGTCAGGCCTATTAAGCAAGTGCTAGTGTGCCAGTCACCAGTTTTTTTCCTAAAATTTTAATTTTATTTATTTGTTTTTAGAGAGAGGGAAAAGGAGGGAGAAAGAGAGAGAGAGAAACATTGATATGAAAGAGAAACATCCATTGGTTGCCTCCTGTACATGCCCTGACCTGGGACTGAACCTGCAACCTAAGCATGTGTCTTGACTGGGGATCACACTGGCAACCTTTCGCTTTGCAGGATGATGTCCAACCAGCTGAGCCACACTGGTCAGGGCACCAGTCGTCGGATTTTGATTTGCTGCTCCCTTGCCCTTGCTTTCGTTAGGGGGTTAGGAAGTGCCTGCTATGTGCCATGTACCTCTGAATTCCTCAAATCCCATGGTGTGATTATTAATTATACCCATTTAAACTGAAGCTCAGAGTTGTTACATTGGTTAGTCACATCTCAAGGCTGCTACATCGCAGGTCTCTCCTGCCTTCTCTTGTTCTCCCCACCACCCGTGAAGAGCCATTTGGGCTGTCCATCCTGGCTGGAAAGTTCTAGAAAATGGCATAGAACAAGATGACTCCCACGTTCCAGCTGCAGAAAATGGTTCCTTTCACTATTTCTACTGTGTTCTCGGGGCGATGACCCCCCTCCCCATCCGACCTTCCTCCTCTAGCCCGATGGCGCTGAGCTCTCCACTGCTGGCACCCTCACCCCGGACGCTGAGCAAGCCTAGAGCTGGTACTTTTCATTAAGCAGATACCTCCTGCTTAATTTGTGCCTTCCTGTGCATCTTTAGGCAAGTAGCAAAGCAAAGCAAATAAACATGCATTATCACACGTGATCCTTGCACGAAGGCACCCTTCCTCGCCATTGTTTGTGTTCACGGGCTGGTTGCCCTGAGTTCGGACTGTGCAGGAAGCACTCAGGTGCTGGGACATGTTTACCTGTTTCTTCCTTGGTTTCCTGCTCCTCCTCCTTCTCCACCCCTGGACAGAAGGTCGGTGGTTCTTGGGGAAGAATGGTTCCTTTGTGTTTTCTTTTCTTTCTTCCTTGCGCCTAATTAGGATTATGCCTGGGAATCAGGCTAATTAATCTCTGCCAGTCCAGGGTGAGATCAGGCTTCTTGCCTATCAGTGTTGATCAATAACTCGCTGCTGAGTCTGAAAAACAACCCTGCTCCTTTCATCACCGGCTTTAATGAGGATGAGGTGGGATGGCCTGCGGGAGGCCCGGAATGAGTGGGCGTGGAGGCCCAGCCCGGCAGGATGGAGGTGTCAGAGAAGGGGATCTTGCAGCCAGTGCTGCCTGAGCATGAGGTGTCCTCCATAGGCAGGGCTGGAGCTTCCTTACTGTGCTGCTTTGGAACATCGTCCAACTTTTCCGAGCACGAAGGGTGGTCACGGGGAGTACACAAGGGAGAAAAACATCATAGCAAACCCCTCGGTGTATTTCATGACAAGGTGGTCCTTCCTGCTGACCGACCAGAGGCCTGGCTGTAGCCTGCTTCCAGCACTGGGCTTGCAGCTCAGCCCCTCAGGGACAAGCGGACCAGGAGGAGACTCAGGCTTGCAGGAAAGGGGGCTGCAAAAGGTCAAGAAAATGGGGGAAAGCAAAAAATCTCACTGGGCTGCAAGGGACAGAGGAAGGAAAGAGCTGGCTGCGGGAGCAGAACGTGGTCTGTTTAGAGCTTCTAACAAATCCATGCTGTCTCTGGGGGTCCTCCGGGTCTAGGAAGAGTAGATCTTCAGAGATACCCACATGATCCTTGCCTCCAGAAGGGACAACATGGTTGTATTTCTTTCCAGACTATCAATAAACCAGAGGGGGAAAAAAATGGGTAACTGATAGAGACTGTAGAATGAAGGAACCCAGGATGGGAGTAAGACCTTTGGAAGTCCTAACCTCCATTATCTCAAATATGTTAAAATAAGGTCAAATCCCACATTAAGTAGTCATTTTATTTTGCTATAAAAATTTGAGATGATTTTTATAGTTGCTTTTGTTGATTTTTGCAGTTATCTTTTGGTACCATAATATTTTTTCAGGTTGCAAACGTTTTCACAGGCTTTGAAAGGCTTGGAGGCCTTGGGAGCTGTGCTTACAGAATAAGGATAAAGTGGGTGAGCGCGGTGAGGCTTTAGCGAGGTTCTCCATCTAGTGGGGCCTTGAGCCTCAGGAGTGAGAACGGAGAGCCTGGCAGTATGCAGCCCTGCCCTCTATCAGTTTTGGGATGAGACTGTAGGTCTAGGCTGAAAGGAACAGAAAAGCCCTTTTGGGTTGTCTCTGGAGTAAGTGATTAGGCAGGGAAAGAAAAGGAAAATAGGCCATTTCTACTCCCCTGAGCATCCCCAGTATAGGGCAGAGGTAAGAGCTTCTGGGGCTGGGGACACTCACAGGGAAATACCCCCAAACAATGAGAACATGTGGCCTTCCAAACCCAGGTGGCCACAGAGTCTGTGGACCCTCCACTGACTGGGACTATGATGATGTCCTCGAACACGAGAATATTTAACAGTGACCTCAGGGACTTGGCCCACTTGTAACAGGCCAAATCCCAGCCCACGGAGGCAGGGGAGGAGTGTGATCCATCTTCCCCAGTAACATGGGTAGGTGTGCTTGGACTGTGGAATGCCAAAGGAGACAGAATCGCACTTTTTGAAATACTGATCAGCCTGCCGAGGTTACCTATGGTTCCAGCAACTGCAGAAGACCCTTTGGTTTTGTTCTGCCAATTTTGTAGGGAGTAAGAGGGGTGTTGCGGAAGCCACTCGGGAGGCACACTTCTGAGATCCCCTTTCAAGGCACAGCCAGTCTGGACAGTGTAGTCAGCTGTGGCCTCCAGGTGCAGTACCTATGCGATGGTGTCTTGAGGTCTCTCTTCCCAGGAGACTCACAGCCAATGACTGACCACAACATACATTTACGTTCCTTACCATTTCTGCCCAACACAAGACTCCTCAAAAGGCAATCTTCTCAGACCCCATTGGACAGCCAGGACTGTTCTCAGAACCCCAAGGCAGTCTGAGGCTCTTCCTCCCTAATCCTCCCCCTTCCTCCCCTTTCACAGATGTCAGACCTGCATCATGGTCTGAAGGCCAATCCTGACTACTCCCTAGCCCTCTCCCTTTTGTCTCCCACAGGTTATTACTTCCAGTCAATCCCTTGCATTTCTAACATCTGCTTTCTGAGTACCCAAACTGATACAGCTACCGACCCACAGTTTGACTAGGCAAAGCCTACTTGCCCACTCTTGACATGAGACGATTTTTAAAGTCCTCATAAAACACAGCCATAGGAAGGTGCTCATAATGAATGTTTCATTGGATTGCCCCCCAAAAATGTAGACTCCTGCTGATGGGTTGACACCTTCTTGGGGTGGCTGGAGAGGAATCACCCTGGGATCTGGTTGTAAGGAAAGCTACTGTTTAAAAAAATATTTATCATTTATTCCGTGCTTATTATGTGACAGGAACCATGGTAAGAGCTTTCCACATATATTTTCATTCATTACTTACACAACCCTAGTATGTATCTCCATTTTTTTTCTGATAAGGAAATGGAGTTAATGAGATGCTGGGCTTGGATTTGAATTGAGGACTGTTTGATGCCAAAGCTAGTACTCTTAACTTTTAAAAACACACACACATATACACCCATATATACAATGTGATGTGTATTTAAAACTTGAGTTTCCATGAGAGAAAAAAAGTATGAAAGAAAAATGTAGTAGGGAGAAAAATAAATTCAATGAATAGAACTGACCTAAAAACCTGTAAAGAGAAAGAAGAAAAAGACATGGAAATTTTGTAGGAAAAGTTTTAAGTATCATGATCTGTTACTAGTTACGTGTTCTTGGAGACATACAACCTCTCTGGGCCTCAGTTTTTATAAATCTATTGAGGTAGTTGATGAGATGGTTTCTAGATTCATTTCAGTTCTAACATTCTGTTTTCTTCTTAGATGGAATTTTTATTATTTATCATTTTGTACAAAGAGAAATCAAACTAATACGTTTAACTGTTTCTACCAAATCCCACAGTTAGTAAAATGATCTGTTGGGCCTCTAAGGTGGACAGTGGGTTTCGTAATTGGCCAGGACCCCAAGAGCGTGTGGTGAGGGCCACGGTTGTCTCGTACACAGGCCCTACAGGAAGTCTGTCCACTGTTTTTCTCAGGCTCTTGCTTGGCACAAACTCCTCAGGGATTATCACTATGCACACTTTTGGTGGTAAGGGGTGTGTGTGTGAAAACAGGTGAAGACATAACTTTTTATCTGAAAACAGTAAATATAACCATCTCAATATATGACATAGGCTTTTTGGGAGAAAAGGGACATAATACGTGTGAAAGGTACTTTGAAGAAATGTTCATTTGAAAAACCTCATTTGAGTCTTTTTCTATTTTCTTCATTTTTTCCCCTAGATCTACAAATGAGTAGTTATTCACTATTGATTGATATTTGGTCAACCTTCAAGAAAAGGCTAAAAGGTTGCTCTCAGTAGAAAGAGCAAGAGAAATACGAACCCAGAGGAAGCTACAGAATCAAATACCAACTTAATTCTACCAGACTGATTCTGTCTCAATGGGTTTCCCAGATAATGTGGTAGATAATGCAGATAAGGAAAGCAGTGTGCACCTCTCACCACACACAAAAAAGCAACTATGTGAGGTGATGGATGTGTTAATAACTAACCTTGTCGTGGTAATCACTTCACAAAATACAGGGTCCGGCACAAATAACGCCCCTCTTTTATTACAAAATCTTTTATTACAAAATCATAAGCACGTAATTTCGTAACATAACAATATTACACTCAAGCACACCATATGACATTTTAGGTGAAATCTTCAAATTAAAACTATAAATTATTACACCCATATCATTACCCTACCAACCACACTCAAGCAGGCCTTACTTCTGCCGGACCCTGTGTAAATGTATCAAATTATTATGTCGTACGCCTTAACTTTACAATGTTATATGTCAATTATATTTCAATAAAGCTAGGGAAAAAAAGAAAAGCAGTGTGGACACTGCTGAGAGGAATGAGATGGAGAAAACAGAATGCATTATTCTTTGTAAGCGGAATGTAAAAAACTCACTAGTTTACTATGTTAAAAAAAGATGGCACATTTATTGCTACATAAATGTTATATACATATTGTGTTTTCTGTTACAGTGACAGAAAAAATTTTGAACTTCTTGCTGCTGGTTGAAAAGATTTATCAGTAATACCTTGAATTTGACACAGGATACAAATCTGCAATAAACCAACAATGGAAACTGGAGAACAAGATGAGAAGCAATTCATCTCGGACAATTAGCTCTTACAATACTCCATAGGTACTACACGGTATGCTAGAATCCTACTATGGTCTTAAAATGCTATTGTAAATTTCTGATATTAATGAACAGGTTATGGTAAATAACCCTACATTTTTACTACCTAATATAATAAAATAAAGTAAGAAACTTTTTACTGAAAACTTTTCGATTTCAAAAATCTAGAAAGAGTAATATTTAGAATTCAAGAAATTTTCTTACAAGATTATTGTATAAAAGACTAGCTACAGTGAAAAATAAGCCAAATGTTTTTTTCTTTCTATTTTATGAAGGAAAGCTTCTGGGCGTACTGCAAAGTCTAATATAGCGAAAAAGACAACAAGCTCTGAAGAAAAAAATGCCAGGCAGTGGCATATGTTCACTCACACATCATAAGCAACAATTTCTGTTTAGCTGATTAACACTGAAATGAAGAACAAGGCCACAGATAGAGTCTGATGTAATTGGAGAATATATGCAAATTAAAGTAACCAAAGAGTCCACTAAGTTCACAAAAGACTGATTTGTTAGGAATCATCCTGATTGGAGGATCTGAAGTTCTGTCTTGTTTTTGTTCTTTCAAATTAACAGAAATATTACGTTTCATAGTGATTTGGGTCCTTTCCTCTGTGTGCTGATTGCCACTGTTGATATTGGCTATAAGGAATTATTAAGCCAAGACAACCTTGTTTAGCATGTTTTTCTCTCCCAGGGTGGTTGTGGTGGAAGACGGATTTCATGGAAGTTCAAAGTGATTATTATGTCTTAAAAATCAACTCTTAAGGATAAGAGATAGAGGGGTGTCTTAATGCAGTTTCAAGATGGATGGACAGTACTGGTTTAATGCTAATCTGGCTCGTCTCGTTGGGACAGGGGCAGATGTTTCGCAGTTGATTAAATCACCCGCTGAATTCCTTCCCACTGGCCAGCCATCCAAATGATAGAGAAATAAAGGCTAGGATAAGGAAACCTGGGTGACCACTGCTCTTGTATCCCATTAAGTAATTAGCCTCAGATTGGTGTGTTCATTTATCACACTACCTGCTTTGGTGACTACTGAGTTTTGTTATGGTCACCATAACCACAGCCTGAAAATCTTCTCTGTACTTTAAATCCATTTTGTGCTTATTTATAGCTAACACGTTACAAGTACTATGTGTAGTACTTACTGCTTGGAAAACAAAGCAATTTCTAAATAGTAGATTCTTCCCTTGTAATTTACACTTCTTGCTATTACAAGCTTTACTATGAAACCTAGAAGCTTGAAAAGTCTTGGTTATTATTAGAAATAAAGCAGTATTTATTTTGGGGAAGGTCTAGGGGACAATATTTCCCCTTTCAAAATCTTAGCTACGCTATGGTCACAGATGGTCTCTGCTTATCTTTGTAAGGTAAATATGCAAAGTACATTGGGCTACATGGAGAATTCTGGACTGTGACCATAAACTATTCAGTTTCAGAGACCAAATATAACACCCACAAAGAGAAAATAAAAATGAATGGAAAAATGAGAGCGAGAGAAATGCTATATATACCAAGTAATATTTTCCTATTTCATGGAAAACACTATTCATATGGCGAAAGGATAGGAGAGGGCAACAAAAGACTTTTCCCTTCCTTTTTAAGACACTAATAGGTATGCCGGGAATGCTAAGGGCCAATGGTTGTCACTGCTTTGTTCTCTGCACAAAAACAGCTTTAACGAATGCTGGCATCAGCTGAGTATAGATCAGCTTTCCACATTAACTTTTTCCCTTTATATGTAGACCTTACAGTTCCATAACAATAAATAAAATTTGTAGTTACAATGCATTTGTCAATTCAGTTTAGGCACAAGGCAACTTCCACGGTGAGTGGAGAGATCGAGACAGTCTCTGATTGTGCAGAAGCGACATACTGCTTGCAACAAAATGGTATGTTGCAAACATCTCATGGGCTGACGTTCTATCTGATGAGCTTCCTATCTTCACTTCTGATGGAAGTGTTGACCAGTTGCTTTGATCGCAGGATTATATTTGAGTTTCTTGCTTTCAAGTGTTTTGTTTTTTCTTCTCCCTCCTATCAGGTTTGTCTTCAGATAATCTGAGTTGTCCAAGTCCTTATGAGGAGAGTTCACCTTCTATCTAGCCTACTGATAACTCTGGAACTGTGGCGGGGAGAGCCAAGGGAGAGAACAGAAGCAATCAGGACATCATGGTTAAAAACAGACAACTCCCCAGAAAAACAACAACAACAACAACAACAACAACAAGTTGATATTCCTCATACCCAGGTTTACACTAAATTAGCAGTCTGCGAAGTGACTTATAAATGAGTCTCTTTCAAGGTGTAACTGAAATGGTTTTACTTGATGTATGTGATTACATAATCACAAAATACAGGATTATACAACAGCTGTGACAGTTATGCAAACCTTAATTTTGGCAACATTTGAGTTGGCAATCCCTGAGCTTTGAGGTTCTACTCATCCATTTTTCAGGGGAGACATAATGTCAAAGCATACATTTACGACTACATCCAGTCCACCATATTGCGTTAACAGTTTACCCCTATCTTCTCTAAACTGAAAATTTCTGAAGGTAGGGACCATTTTGTATATATTTTCACATTGGTCCCAGTTCCTGGTCCATAGTAGGTATTCAATGTTTTCTCAATAAATTTTTGAGAAAATTTTACTCTATTATAGTACAAATTTAATACACATTTATGTGCTTTTTACTTTTTATTTTTAAAGATTTTATTTTATTTTTAGACAGAGGGGAAGGGAGGGAGAACGAAAGGGAGAGAAACATCAATGTTTGGTTGCCTCTCATGTGCCCCCTACTGGGGGCCTGGCCTGCAACCCAGGCATGTGCCCTGACTGGGAAATTGAACCAGTGACTGTTTGGTTCGCAGGCCGATGCTCAATCCACTGAGCTACACCAGCCGGGGTTATTTGTGTGCTTTTTAAAAGATTTTATTTATTTATTTTCAGAGGGAGGGGAAGGGAGGGAGAAAGGGAGAGAAAGAAACATCATTGTGTGACAGAAACATCAACTGGTTGCCTCTTGCATGTCCCCAAATTGGGGACCTGGCCGAAAACCCAAGCATGTGCTCTGACAGGGAACTGAACCAGCAACCTTTCTGTTCACAGTCCAATGCTCAACACACTGAGCCACACCAGCCAGGGCTATATTCTTAATATAATATATTTAATATAATAAAATTTTCCATCTTAGCCATTTTTGATGGAAACAGTTTTAGGACGACTCATACTTTTCCATTCCTTTTAAAACAATAACCACAATATTGTTTTGTAATAGAGTGATGCTCTTAGGGATGGATAGCTGAGATACTCAAAGCAACCTGGACGCATATTACGTGGTGGAAAATTCTTGTGCTTTTATAGTCATTCACTCCATGATCACTTATCAGTTAATTTGATTCTAGCAGTTGTTTCCCTGATGCCTAGTCACTTACTTGTTTTAATCTGCCATCCAGTTCTACAAAGAATTGAAGGTAATCAGATGAAACCAGAAAACTACCCTTATGAAATTAGCAATTTGTAAGGCCTATTTTAAGATAATAAACATTAGCTTATAAAATCTAATGGAACAAAGTACATTTACTACATTTCTTATAACCCTGAAGTGTTTTTTTTTTCTTCTTAGATTCTGGATATCTTTTTGATAGGTGAGAATCTCAAGGTTTAATTTAACCTAAGTGGGGAAATTTCTTCATTATACAGATACTGGTAGAGACAGAAAAGTCATATCGATATAGAAGCAGTAAAAATAGCAGAAAGTATACAGAAGGAGGGAAGACAGATGCGAGGTAGGGAAAGAGAGTTAAAGAGAAAGAGCTAGAGAAAGACTGGGAAAAGAATAAGAGAAAATGGGTACAACAAACTAGAGAGAGGGAGATCAGAAAAATAAGACACAGGTTCTGAGATAAATGTGACAGATGAATATAAAGTGCTATTTTCATAGCCCGGTGTTACCTGGGACCTGAGCACAAGAAGTTACCTCTCATCATGCTTCTTCAAAACGATCTGCCAATTTAGAACGTCACTTTTGCATTGAGAAACAGTGGCATGTTTTTATTTTAAAACTTCAAAGTTGTTTATTCTTGAACAAAAATATTTATTTTTCCATGATATTGTATATTTTCCACAGAATATGAGACAATGGCTCGGGTTTTAGAGGACCTCCAAGTTAACTAGCTCTTGCCTGAAATCCCTTTGAGGTGCACAATCAGTTGGGCAGCTGGGTATTTTTTTGTGGGGGAGGTGGCTTAGAGTTTTATCCAGAGTGCTGCTAGAATTATAACTGACACAAATAATGACATCGACTTTCTTCCTCTTGTCCCCAAATGAAATCTTCAATTTTGGTCTAGTTTGATCCTAGGAAGGATATACACAGAAGTGGTAGGAACCAAATTTTTCAGAGAAGGGTGAGTTATTCATTTGATGTTTGTAGTTTACAAAATATTCTATCAAATTCCAGATTTTCAGCTCAAAATGACAACCACAAAGCTGATCAAATGAAACTGTATTTGAAATAGTTTTCCTCTCCACACCTCCCATATATTCATCTTTATTTAGTGCTTTTATTCTGCTGATGAAGCTGGGAAAAGAAGTACACAGTGCAGATGCTAGCTAAAACGCTACTGTCCAAAATATTTAATTACAGTCTGTATTAATATCTGCTACCTAAATATTAACTATACAACTTAGATTACAGATAATGTGAATGCATATAGTTAAGAAAAAGATGATTCATATCAACTGCTTAGGCAACAAACTCATATTACTTTTGTTACTCAGTTTTAAAATGAAATCACAAGGGAAGTAAATTGCGTTTAGTTCATAAAGAGGAAGGGAAAAAGAACAGTCTTTCCACAAGTAAAATTCCAGAGAAGGGCACTGATTCTATCATATAAAATACCTCTACATTCATTAGTAGATTCTAGGTGTAACTGATATTCGTACAGGGAAGAAAGCTGCATATTACAAACTTGCATTATTGATCCGATGGAAACAAGCAGTAGCTCTTGTGTATATAAAGATTTCATGGCAAAGAAGAGGTGGATGGTTAACAAACTGGTTGACAATACAGTCAAGTATTTCTGGTAGAGAAATGGGAATATAAGTGGTAGCAAAAGTATTTTTTTGATGGAAGAGTCATTGTGCTATTTTCTTCTTGGATCAGAATGACATTCATGATGATCCAGAACAGAACCCCAAATTCTTTATAAATCATAGGACACTATCACACTTTGAAGAGAAGAGTAATTGGGTATAAGATGACACCAGCTCTCTAAGTATGATTATACAACAGAAAGGTAAACTGTTGGGTTCCAAATTACACGTGACCTTTACTACATCCAGTGCCACTAGAGAATTCTGTTCAAAGGTTCTAATTTTAAGATAAGTCAGGTGACTTCCTTGTACTTTCTTTTCATACCCTTACTTACCTGGCTGATGTTTACATATGACCCATAGGGTTGGTAGTTTCACTAAGTCCAGGATGGGTTCCTGGTAGTGTGGTTGGCGGCTCTGCCGATACGGCAGAAACTTTTTCTTCTTCCCTTCTCTTAAGGCAGGCTGCTTTGGGGTTAAGATTCCTCTCTGCAACAGAAAAATAATTTTTAACATTATAGTCGTAAGTTATGAATCAGGGGCTCTTAGGTCTTAAACTGAGCAAGCTGCTGTTACTTTTCTTTGTGAGGGTTTTACTCTATGGTAATCCAAAAGTGAGACATTATTACTCCTAAATTCCTAAATCTGGATGTCTTTTCTCTAGAGTACGTATTGTATTTAGTTTCTCTAGAAAAGAATTCTCCAATTTTCTTGAAAATGGGGTTAATACACTTTGCTGCCCACATTAGGGAAGCAAAGCAGGACACGGGGCTGAGGGTTTCACTGCTCATCTTCATGCCTGATAGGCTCTCCTTTTCTTGTTGTTCTAGATTTGCAGCCTTTCTGATTTCATTTTCCCCCCCAGAAAATGCTTCTCCTGTCTTTTATGGTGGAAGGGAAAAGAGGGCGGAGGCAATATGAAGGAGAGGGGAGACTTAGGGATCCAACTTTTCCGCAGAAGACCTTCAGTCACGCCGTCTGCTGTCAGCTGTGACGCCTGCTCCAACAATCAGTGCCTCCCCAGTACAGGGTCTTTTTTAGGGCTGGGGGCTCTGTATAGCAAACTCTTCTGCTTCTTGCTGGTTCTCTTCCCTGATCTACTTCATTTCTTCTGTCTAAATAAGTCGGTTACCACCATTCTACTTTCTTTCCTTCTTACATACATTTTTGCTATCTCGCCTGTTATTGTTTTCTGTCCCATATTTTTATTCTGAAATTTCAGTGGGATTTTTTTAGTAAGGAGCATCAATGAATATGCTAAGACTATCATATCTGACCACCTTGCTGTAACTAAATTAAAATCTACTGGGGGTAGGGTCTGGAGATTTGTTTAGGAAAAGGAAAAGCCTCAGGTGTCTCTGGGACCGACCAGATTTTGGACCCACTGCCCTAGTTTATTCAGCTTCAAACTCACTAAGAAACCAGAAAAGTAAAATTGTGGTATTTCTAATGACTCTAAATTATCACTGGAAGAGAAGTGAGCTGATGAACTGACCTGTGAAAGAGTTCAATGAAGAAGCATTTTAAAAAATTACTTATTTATTTATTTTTAGAGAGAGGGGAAGGGAAGGAGAAAGAAAGGGAGAGAAACACTGATGTGAGAGAGAAACATCTATTGGTTGCCTCTTATACATGCTTCAACCAGGGACCAATCCTGAACTCACAACTGAGGCATGTGCCCTGATAGGGATTCAAATTGGTGACCCTTCGCATTGCAGAACAACACCCAGCCAACTTGAGGCACACTGGTCAGGACTGATGAAGAAGTATTTGACCAGTAATCCAACCTTTGGTAAAAACTGAGAGTACAAACTTGAAGGTAATATGTGAAATCTGCTGAGTTTAGCAAAACTGTAGTCATGATAATGTAAAAGGCTTAACTTGGTAATGGCAGGGACCAGACAGGACTTAATATGTGCGGTACCAAGGCACAAAAAGTGCTCTGGCAGTATCTGAAGTTTGGCGGGAAAGTCAGTCTTCCTGCTCTTCTCCAGATGCACTGCTAGGCCTGGGTCTTGTTGCCCTCCTGGTATAACCACTTGTCCAGGGAGGATAGGTTGTAGAGAGCCAGATAATAGTCTTGGAGCACCATCCAAAGCCAGAGGGGATCCCAGAGAGTCCAGAGGATACCCAAGGTATACATGTAAAGAAATTATATATCTTTGTAGAAACTGCTGGGTCCAGGGACTGCTGGGTAGGACCCCGGCAAGGATAAATATGCTCTCAAAAGTGAACAGGTTACTAAGATAACTCAAAACTGCTGGAGATAAAATCTGTGGAAAGACAGTGGCTATGTGAAATTCTGAAGGTGCCGCCATAGACAAGGCACAGGTTACATTGGGTTGAATGGTTTATAAACCCTGTTTGACAGATAATCACCAGAGTGCCTTTCAAGAAGCAGTCTTACATGGGTCCCAAGGCTTTTACATTAAATTGTGAAATAAAGGCTCTGGGTTTTTAAGCCCCAAGTCTGAGGGTCAAGGAAGGTAGGCTTTTATGAGTACTGAAGCAGTCCCTAATGCATTTATAGTTCAGTGTATTTAAGTTTTGTTCAAACTTGAATCAGTCACTGGCTGTTTAAATAAAGCTTTCCAGAATTGTGTGAAAGTGAATACCCATAACACTGACCAAAGCCTAGAAGTTAAATCCTCTCTCGGACTCAGTATTTCTATTCTAGGTATTTGAGTGGAGCCACTGCAAAACCAAATCTTAATGAATGAATAAAATCTACCCAGGAATGGTGAAGTTTATAACTTTTTTCAAACACAGAGGTATTTTCATTTTTATGGCTTGGATCTGAAAGTACGTATTTTACCACTGTTGGTAAGACAGTAAGACTTTCAGCCCAGACAGAAGCAATAACCTGACAATGAATGAATACAGTCAGCATAGAAAATATCTTGGACTACAGTGGAGGATGAATGTACTTGGACCACTAACAAAGGTGTCCTGTTGCCTTCTGAGTGAGACAAAGGGTATCAGACACAATTGAGTAAAAACCTTTGGTAAAGTGACAGGACATCCTGAAGGTTCACGGAATCTGCTCTTGCCACAGATGAGCAGGCAACAACCAGAATACTTGTGAATACCTCAAAGCAGTCTATAACTCCTTGAAGATCAGGTTTCATTATATGTACTCTACAGATATTTTGGAGGTCTTAAGATAATAGGACCAAGTATCTGGCTTTAGTGGTAGGCTGGTTATGCACGAAATAATCTAGTCATCATTTTTATTTATTAAATATATTGGAGAGAAGTTGATGGATAGGATGGATAAATTAATTACTATTTTATGTTTTTCTAAAAACATGTTCTAATTCTCTGACTCTGGTTTCCTGAAAAAAAGAGTATCTTCCTGGAATCAATGCAGAGGGTCCCTGGTTATAGTTTTCAGGCATCTGTCTATTTCAATTCTCTTTTTTCCCAACTTTCTTTAAATAAAATATTACATAAATATCTGATAAATAAGGCAGACAATTTCTCTCAGTAAAGAGAGGCTAGAGGCAGGGTCTTACACCCAAGGTTACATCTATAAATTCTTTGCATAAAGGCTTAGAATGAGGTATTCATAACTTTGAATAGTAAGATATACAAGTAATATGCAAAAAGAAGCTCAATGGTAGAACCTCTCAAGGGCTTGTATTAATTGATAACTCAGGGTCTATCACACAACTGCTTGGGGCAGAGCAATAAATACTTGTTCAAAAAGTGAGGTTTCAAAGCATCTTCAAGATTTCATCAAACTTCTTGAAAAGTTGAACAGCTGGGGGAGTTGTTTGGGTCAGTAGT
Source organism: Mormoops blainvillei (assembly GCA_004026545.1). NCBI lineage: Eukaryota > Metazoa > Chordata > Mammalia > Chiroptera > Mormoopidae > Mormoops > Mormoops blainvillei. Next base: position 15,970 of record PVJD01012193.1, read on the forward strand.
GGATGAGACTATATAAATCACATTTTTGCCCTTAGGGATATACAGGCATGCCAGTACAGACCAGCCTAAGAAAATCATGGCATTCCTGATCAGGGACCAGCAAAGAAGTCCTGACATCACCCTGGCCAGTGTGGTTCAGTTGGTTGGAGCATTGTACCGTAAACTGAAAAGTTGAGAGTTCAATTCCAGGTCAGGGTACATGCCTGGGTTATGGGTTTGGTCCCTGGTTGGGGCCCAAAGGAGAGGCAACCAATCAATGTTTCTCTCCCTCTTTTCTCTCTCCCTTCCCCTCTCTAAAATCAATAAGCATGTCCTCAGATGAGGATAAAAACAAAAAAAAAGTCCTGACACATTACTGATATGTGTATAAAGGACCATATGAAGCAAAGCCAGGAGAGGCCATGTCCAGACATCCTATTAAGCAGTACATCCAAGCAGATGCCCCCAGGGCAAAGCAGGGAAGAAACTGAGTGCAGAGAAGTAGGAAAGGGGAAGGAAAGGAAGGCACAGGAGGACAGGTCTAGGCAGGTAAATTCAACAGTGTGGGAGATCAGAGTCAACAAGAACAAAGAGGCACAAAGCACTATGCTGAGCACGCAGAGGCTGGCTGTTCTCTGCATTGTTACACAGGATTACTCTTTGCTGGTTTCTGTAAAGCACTGAACCTGCAGATACTGACCAATTCAGTGAGACAGGTGAGAGAACTAGAAGGATAACGTGACCTAATGATGCAGTGGCAGAAATACTTGCAAACAATTTGCCCAAGCAGAAAAGTAAGTGGAAACAGAAATGTCTGCCCAATTGAGGCGTAACAGTTATGCACCTTTGCTGAAACTACTTACCTCTGACTTGCTGTTCTAGACTAAGGATAACTGCCACGGCCTGATGAAGAATAAGGAGTTTTGTTTGGGGTTTTTCACTCTTTAAATGGAGCTGACACATTCGACCCAGCTCTTTGAATGCCTCATTAATATCCCGCACACGTAAGCGTTCTCTGGCATTGTTAGCCATCCGCCTTTCCTTCTCCCTTTCTATCTTCTGTTCTGGGTTCAAATCCTCATCTTCATTAGTACTGCTGGAAATAAAATAACAACAATGTCTATTAGGTTTCCTATAAGTAGATATGTTTACTGAATTAAATTATGAAGTACAAAGATAGAAATGAAAATTACCTACAAACTTTACCAAACAGAAGTAAAAGCTACCCTTTATATGAATGTTTCTTTCTTTTCAGTCTTTCTTCAATGGACATATATAGTTATAATAGTTGTAAGTATACTACATACGGGGTGTGGCAAAAGTAGGTTTACAGTTGTGAGTATGCAAAACACAGAGTTTAGTCTTGTATTATTATTTATTATTGTATTATTTTTCCATACAAACTGTAAACCTACTTTTGCCCCGCCCTGTACATTAAAAATGCATTTTCACTGCAATTACAGCATGAAGACTTCTCCATGCTAGTGAAACTCTTCATAAACGTAATTTGAATGACTAGATAATATTCTAGACACTTAGCTATTTGAAATGTGATCAACCTTTGCTGGGGGCCTGTTAAAAAAAATAGAATCTCAGGTTCTATTGCAAACTTACTGAATCAGAAGCTGCCTTTTTAACAGGATCCTCAGCTCATTCACGTGTACATTAAAGTTTGGGAGCCACTGTCCTAGGCCACTAATGTATTAATTTGCTTAACCTATCTATGCTCTTAAATACATGCTGGCAGTCACTTGATGAAGAAAAAGAAAACCTTAAAGACACAGAGTGAGAGAAGTATCTCAGAAAATGACTGTTTTTTGTTCCAGAGAGAAATATCATCATCAGTGATTAAAAACATTGGTGAACTGGAACAATATTTTTGAAGGACAGGCTGGGAAAATAAATCCAAAGCCTTAAAATGTTCATTACCTCTTAATCAGCAATTCCGGCTTTAGAAATTCATTCTACACATGTAATTAGAGATGTACACAGAAATATATGTAAAGAACTATTACATTCGCAACACACTAGATACCAGTTAATAGGAGATGGGTTAAAAGATGCCAGACACAAAAGACTGCATACTGTATCATTCTTTTATACCAACTTCTAGAAAAGACAAAACTATGCTAATGGAAAGCAGATCACTGGTTGCCAGGGGATGGGAGAGGGTACTGATTATAAAGGGGTATGTAAGAACTTTTGGGGGTGGTAGAAATATTCCTCCATTTTGCAGAAAACACTCAGAGATAGACGAAAATGTTAAAAATATATTGTTAAATAAAAGAAGTTGAAATTATAAAAATTATATCCAGTGTAATTAAAATTTAAACTGTATTTATAGAAAAAGAAGATAGCAGTTAACCACTGAAAAGCAGACAGTGGTTAATTCTGGGTAGTAAAGTGTGTGTGTGTGTGTGTGTGTGTGTGTGTGTGTGTGTGTGACTTTTGTATATATTTTTCAACTTTCTGTAATGACAATGAGTTAAGGAATCAGAAAAAAATGAGGGAGATGCTTTAGAATAGATTTTTTAAAATTCTATTTATATTATAGAAATAAATTACTGAGCAGAGCCCCTCAGAACCTTAAAATGATGTGCACAAAGAACAGATGCTTTCACCTCTTTTCTGATACCTTGAGTTCTGTAATAAAGAAGTACAGAATAGGGTCTTACAAGCTAATTGTCGGGAATTACATAAAAGTATTCTTATGGTAATAGAGAATCACTAGCCTTTGGACTGCAAAGGGACCTTTACAGATCATCTAGCCCAAAGATTTCCAAATGTGGTCATCTATCAGTATCTTCAGGAGCACTTAAAAAATATAGCTTTCAAAGGTCCACTACCACAGATACTAATTTAGTGAAGGCAGGTTGAGGACCAGTAGCCTGTATTTCTAAAATGTTTCAGGAGTCTGTGCCGTAGGACTGAAAAGCACTGCGAGATCCAGAGAAATCAGTGACCTCCCTAGGATCACAAAGCCAATTAGTAGCAGTATAACAGAACCCAGGTCAGTGCTCCATGGAAGAAAACCTGTGCCACACACCTAAAATTACCATTATCATGACAGGAATTGCACATTTAATGAGTGTTTACTGCATGTTAGACAGTGTGTAAAGTACTTCATTTTCAGTTTATTCTCACAAGAATTCTATAACAGATAGTTCTTTTTAGAGAAAAAGGAAGCAAAGCTCAGAGAGCTTTAATAACTTGTACAAGTTATTAATCACGGTAAGTGTATGATGGAGCCATGAACAAAACCCAGGCTAACCTTTGTCCAAAGGACATGTTATTAATCTATTAACTATTATTAATTACTGAGTAACATTATTATTAACCTATTATACTGCTTTCTCAATTTCAGATGACCTACATAACAGAGTTCAGTAAACTATGACCCAGAAGCTGGTTACCTAATTTGGCAAATAAAATTTTATTGGAAGAGCCAGTCCATTTGTTTATGTATTGTCTTTAGCTGCTTTTCTGCACAATGGCAGAGTTGAGTAGCTGCAAGAGACTGCATGGTCCACAGAGCTGAACACATTTACTTATCTGGTCCTTTATGAATGAGGAGGAAACATGTAAATTATTTTCCTTAAAATTCTATTTGAATAAAAAAACTATGAAAGCATTAAGATGCCTCAGAGGAGTGCTCTATAGATTCCATAACGTGGTTTTCACTTCTTCATGCCTCTGTACAACTGAGTACAATGCATATTAAAATAATAGCATTAGTATCTTAAGATTTAATTTTTTCCAAGAGAAATGTTTAAGTGTTGAAAATAGAATGTCGAAGGCAAAAGGGCACCTTTTTAAGTACGTGAACACAGGAAGGACCATGCTGGTTCTTTTAGTTGTATCTATCACACTTGCTATAATCTCCTTTGTGCCATAATTTAATACAAAGGACAATATTTAGAATATAAATATTTATATGTGATATGTACATATTATAAGTGGATATATATCAAGAAATAGGATGGATCACAAATATACCACAAGTTTTAATATATTAAGAAAAATCTTAGGGAAGAATGTGGAAATCATTTGAAACTAACATACTATGTGTTAATATCCATACTTCAAAGCAGGGTCAAGTCCAATTTCTAGAAATCCTTCCTCAACATCAGCCCACCTGGAGTGCTTCCTTTTCCATACTCTTCTCAAATCACTGTTTAAACCAGGAGTTGGCAAACTTTTTCTATAGAGAGCCAGATAGTAAATATTTTCAGCTTTGCAGGCCATCTGGTTTCTTCTGTAACTACTCAAAACTGCTATTACTGCAACACATAGACAATATGCAAATAAATGAGGTGTGAAAGTGTTCCAATAAAACTTTATTTATAGCCCTGGCGGTGTGGCTCAGTTGGGCATCGGCCTGCAAACCGAAAGGTCATGGGTTCGATTCCCAGTCAGGGCACACACCCAGGTTGCGGTTTGGTTCCCGGTCAGGGTGTGTATGAGAAGGCAATTGATGGATATTTCTCACTCACATCAATGTCTCTCTTTTTGTCTTTCCCTCTCTCTAAAAGCAATGAAAAAAAGGCCTCAGGTAAGGATTAAAAAACAAAACAAAACACTTCATAAAAATAGGCAGTGGGATGAGTTTGGCCCATGGGCAAATTTGCCAACTTCTGGTTTAAATCATACAGTAGAGTCTTATCAGAGGCGGATTAAGGTCGGTTCAGGCCCTGGGCGCAGAAGAAAATATTGGGCCCCTTAAAAAAAAAGAGACACAGACAGGGAAAATAAAAATACATGCCTTCAGAAGTCAGGGCCCAGGATGCATGCCTGGTGCACCCACCATTAAATCCACCTCTGAGTCTTATCATATACTTAGCCTTAAATTAATATGTTCAAATATTTATTGAGGAAGTGTATCTAACTGTCTATGCTGCACAATTTAATTTGCTTTAGCTATTTTGTCCTTTAATTGTCTTATAGATTGCAAGCACTGAGGGGAAAGACGTAGTTCTTTTTTATATGAAGACCCTAAAATAGTGCGGTATAACAGAAAACATAATTTTTGAGTCAGCTTCATATGATTCCCTTTTAGGGATACTGTGAGGATTAAATGAGATAACATACATACAGTCCCAACACAGTGTTTAGAACACAACTGACAATAAATGCATGACACCTTTCAACTTTCCAAGTATTTTCACTCATGGAAGATGAGTGAAATTTAATACCTGGGTGCTAACAAATACCTTGTTCTGCCTCTAGATGAAACCTTGATGTCTTTTTGGGAGGATTCATCATCTGATTTCATGTCATCTGATGAAGGAGGTTCATGAAGGTTTTCATCTTTCTCTTTGTTTTCAGTCTTGATTTCTGTTGGAACAACAGTTCCAGACTGACTTTGCAAGCCACCTAACAAAGAGGAAAAGAAACAAAATAAATGTCCAGACTTATGAATTAGAACTAAGATAGTAAAAATTTTCTAGATGGTAAATACCCTTAGTTGTTAAAGGGAAATCTGAAGATGTAGGAAAGTATACTATTTCGAGCTGGAAAGAGCATGTCCACAAACCTTAAGAGAATGATTTTTTAAGGCATCTGTATTTAGAAGAGCAAGCCTGGCCTTGATGGTCAGTTTAATGCTCACTTTCAGGCACTATTTATGTAACAAATGAACAAAGTATGAGAAACTTGATGGGTTTTGAGAAACTGACTTCTAAGATTCTGCCAAGGTAAAGGAAATAAGCGTTAACATTTTCCTGGATAAAAACAAGAAAATGGGCATCATGGTTAAATATAACCAGGAGAACTTTACTTTGGTATTCTTAATATTAGCTAAATATTTGTACTTATTTATTAAGTTCTATTATAATGTTTACCAGTTTGCTTTTTAACAGAACTGTTTTTAAACAACAGCTATTATCATTCAGAGCTCTCACCATGCTCAGATATATCTTTCTCACTGCCTCTAGGGACCATGAAGACTTAGTCATGAGGGGAAGTGATTAAGGAAGACAGACATGACAGAAGCAGGAACATATAAGAAATGACAGGTTAAAACTGAAGGACAGTTTGGCATGTGGTTCCATCCATAAATATCTACAATTTGCTCAGCCAAATGGGCTGACTGGAACCCTAAATACCCACCCTCTACATTCATGCAGTAGCACTTACTGTTTGGAATTCCCCCACCTAAGATGACTTTTGATTTACAGGTGCCAATCTGCCTGTGAGAAAGGTGACAGCGTTCTAAATGGTATCTCTGTCTGAATTATTGCTGAAAATCAACAATATAGTTACCTCTATAATTTTCTTGTGTTTTATGGTTCAAGTCTGTGCTCGAAGCAGTGACTGTACTAGACAAGACTGAATGATTGCCATTGAGACTGACAGAGTCTTCTCTATGAGTTCCAACCTAAAGTTTAAAAAAAAAGTCAAGATAGTTCAGGGGCAATAATTGTTTACATTCTTTTACTGGGTTTAATAGAGAAAACAACAGTACTCATCTGTATTTAGCAACTTTTCTTGAATGCCACTTTTTTGGATTTCAAAAGACTTGACAGTAGCTTAAATTTTATTTTAAATAGTTTTATTACAAAATTCCAACCTCCAAATTTAATATCCCACAGAGGGTTGTAGCAAATGAGCTAACAGAGGCTAAACATTCCAGAAGCCATAAAGCACTACATATTATAGGATCTATTAATAATCCTCTATGAAATGATCTGAAAATCTATTCCAAATACTATCTAAACACAGTGTGGGGCAAAAGCAGGTTTACGGTTGTCAGCATGTGAACCAGTTCTTGTATTATTATTTATTAATTATTGTATTATTTTCCATATGCACAACAGTAAACCTACTTTGGCCCAACCCTGTGTATTAAAGTATGCATGAGTTTGCATTTAAGAAAATATTGCTAGGTTCCAAGTAATAGTATTTATCTATACTTTGGCATCCCCTTTCCTCGCACACACATATAGTGCCTTATTTTTTCTTCCTCTAAATACCTGTCCTCAAAAATTTTAAAAGAGCAACAGAAGGCAATACAAAATTAAAATAAAAGTTCAGCATTGCCAGGCAACAGAAATGCCATATATTTTTATTCTCACTTTTAATCAAACTTACACAAGTCACAATTAACCTGTAATGGGAAGTTAAGGCATGCACCACCAAATGTTTGGCTATTGCAGTATTTTTAGAAAAATTGGTTACAAATGAAGCTTTATTAGAACAGTATCAGATGTGTCAACTAGAAGATTAAGCCTTTAATTAAAGAGGTTTATTGCCTGGAGGTATACATGAGAAGCACTGTTTTCAATAAATCCTTCAATCCCAGTAAATTGCTGAGCTCTGAATCCCTCTTGAGTATTTAATATAGCTTTATCTTTAATGACTTTGTATGGATTGTTACCCTAAGAGGTATAAATACCTCTATGCGAGTTTATCCTTTGGTTTCTTACCAGCTAAACAACAGATACCAAAACAAAGTTTCAGGCAATGCAGACCATTTGGTAGTGGATCGAACTAGAACACACCAGATCTTCTACAACTCTTTTAAAGAAATATCTGTCTTCTATCTACTGTTATTCTTATCTTTAATGTACTAAAAAAAAACACCTCTTTAATGTATTCCACAACTACTTTTAAAATTATTTGAGGATTAGTTACTGCTGAGGATTAGTTGTCACTACTCTTAGATGATCAAGCATGACTATATCCTTTTTTTAACCACACAATTTCATCATGCATTAGAATTATGAAATCTTAAAGCTCGGAAGGGACCACAGAAACTACTTCTATTCTCATCCCAATGAAATCTCCCCTAAGCCTTTAGACACCCCCCAAAAAACACTTGAGAAAAATATGAAGAACTAAACCTAACAACCAGTAAAAGAGAGGGTTGTGAAAATTATATTCAACAGAGAAAATTATTTTTAAAATATTTCATAATATTCTGTCTCCAGGGCATCCCAGTCATGTTTATTCTTAACCCATAGGGTGTCTTCTAGCTAGCTACGAACTGCTCAATGATCTAAGAGAAAGGTCAGTTCAAAAATCCCATTTTATAAAAATAGGTATGATATAAATATAATATATAGCAGCAAATTCTTTGGAACCTTAAGGGCCTAGGCCTGTTCTAAAGATAAAATATCACCAGAACAATTTTGACTGGCTGAAGAAATCATTGCAGGATAAAGTAAAAGCTAAGATTTCTGTATCTGTGTTTATAAAAACTTTCTGCAGTCTTTGGTAATATGTTCTAATTCTGCTCTTACCTTAGTATTTTGAGTTATTATGTCAAGTAATTAAAAAGGAAACAACTTTTAAAATTGAAAAACTTAAATACATGTATACTAACTACACGTGAAGCTCATTTTACAGCTCTGTAAAGAGTAATCTTTGGACAGTAACAAAATAAATTTTCACTCATTTGAGTGATAAGTTATGACGCATCTGTTAAATTTTTATTTCTTTTCATTTCCTTTGTATAAATAATTCTTTAATTTTCTGAATTTCTACCAGTAAAATGTTCTGTCACCTCCTTTCTAATGAAAGGTTTGGCAGACAAAGGATCATTACCTAAGCAATAAATCTTAGATGATTTGCCTTTCCCTGACGGAAAATCAGAAAGGTTGCTTGATTTGTTGTGGGATATAAATGCCAGCAACTATTTTTGTCTCTATGGAATACTACAGACTATTTTCTTACACCAACCTACATCTTGGTTTCCGAAAGAAAAAAAAATCAAACCTTTAAAAATAGACTTCAGACTAACATAATGCTTGAAGACTGGAGTTTTTCATGTTAATGAAGTTAGCAGCAGGAACTTTTTCTTTGTAACTTGATTCCCTTTGCAAATGGCCCTCATATATTTTCTGGAGAATTTGACTTCCATAGTTCTTTCTTATAGTTCTCTTTAACCCTTACTCACCTTGGCTCCCACGTCCTCCCTTTAATCTGTAGTTACCCATTCAAATGGCTCTGTCCACACACATACAACAGGTGTATAAACAGTTCTTTGTCTGAGCACAGAGCCTGTGAGGCCAGCCAGATAGGTCCCTATTTAATTGTTCATCTCGTTAGCATACAGCTGACAAGCTGCTTCTACTAGGGGAGTAGCAGGGGAAGGCAAAAACCCTTAGGCCTGCCATGCTCAAAATTTCAATTATTATGAAGAGCTCTATGTCAGAATAAAAGGCCCATCCTATTACATGACATCATCCTAATTCTGAATCTTCACATTTTGTGTATGGCTTTACTTTTGTGGAAGCACCCTTCAAGAAACCTGTTATCATTTCATTTGGCCAATAGCTTTAGCACCCAGGGTGGAAAAATGTTAAATCTAATTAGTTGATGAATAAAGGGTCTTGTGAATTAAGGAACAGACTGAAAAGTACTCAGTATGAATTCCACTCTGATTCTGAATTCTATTCTAATAATTTGTTCAATTTGTACTATTCACTGAATACTAATGATTTAAATTACCCAGTGCTAATCTACAGACTGATTAAAGGATCTTTTATGTACTATATGCATTTTGTTTTACCTCAAGAGGGGTTTTAAATTAGAAACTTGGCAGAATTCCATTTGTTATCGTTCCTAAAATGGTATTTCCACAATATATAACCTATATGATTTTCAAACTTTAAACTATGCTGTCATTTTGAACAATCTGGAATTTAAAAACTGGTTAACAAAATCCTTAAAAAGCACTATTATGTGGTCTTAATGAAAATAAAAAAAGTTTAAACTGCCCATTTAAGAAAAAATAGGTTAGAAAAAGTAAAATACAGTTAAAAGTAAACTCCTCCAATTCAGGTGAAACCCAGACAAACAATTCTTACAGTATACAAATTTATACTAATAAAATCAAATACAATCTAAATATAAGGTTAAAATGATTCCAAATTTATTTTGATAAGTGACAAAAGTGTTAATTTTAAACAAAATATTACATTTACCTATAGTCTTTAACCACTTAATCTTGTCTCTTACAATTACATGATTTATATTTTTAAATCATATAAGGTAGCTTTAAATTTCATGATTTAACATTATTTACTCTGATCTCATACAATAATACCACATATCTCTAACCACAGTTTAAACAACAGCAAAAAACCCCCCAAGCAATTAAACATAAATAAGTTAATAAATTAAAAAAAAAAGCCTAGATTAAATTTCCCCAGGATTTGTAACCAAAAAATCAGAAGACCTCATGGACAGAATCTTATCCTACATCATGACTAAGTAACTTTTAAAGATTTGCATCAAGCTCCCATTAATACAAAAAGCTTCTAATCTAACTTAGTTTGAAGTTGAAATCACTGAGGAATAACTGAGTACTTTGTGTTAAAAGATAAAAGTGTGCTCATGGATCTATCTCAATGGGTCTTAGAATTTAAATATTACAGTCATAAACAGATGTGATGTACAATAACTTTATACTGCAGAAACCTCTTTGTAATGGCCAAATGAAATGAACAATTCTATTCCTTTTTAGTTTTCTATTTTAATGTAAGTGCTTTTCCCTGTCAGCCATTTATTCCAACAGTTTATTCTTATAAGAAATAAATGGAAGCAAAACTGAAGTCCAATGCTGACATTTTAATAGTTCTAAAAACCCTGATTTTGTGCCTTAAAATTTAAATATCAATCATATCCCAACAACAGTATCTGATGAAAAGTCTTAAGTTTTATATTTGCATTAAACAAATATGGAGAAATCATCAAAAATACTTAAAGGAAATAGGAAATTAAGTAAATGAAATGTTAACTCCATTAAAAAAATAAGAGCAAATAATAAAACTATGCCAGGCTGGTTAAACTAATTATACCCTTTCCTAGTTTGTTTTTCCAATACACCAATCTTTCAGAAAATTTAATTTTTGTGTATATTAGATAGCTAAAGTATGTTAAAAGCTTTCTGTGGTTGAAATCTCATTTACTTCTAAACTTTGATACAGTCAAATCTATTTAGTTTAAAGAAACAACAGTCAAAATTAAGTCTTAACACTGACTCCTATTAACATATATTTCTGTCAGGTGGTAGTCTTCTTATCTCCTTGGTGGGATGTATAAAAATCTTTTTCTGTAACAATTGAAAAAAACCAGACAATTATTTCTTTTACAAGACAATAAGGCTGATCTCCTGCAAATCAATAATATCAGCTGTGGATGACACAACTGGCACCATCCTATTATAAAGACAACGTAAAGAAAGTTTCTAAGCAACAAAGCTATTTCCTTGACCAAGGACATCATACTGGTTAACTGCCCATATAGTTTTTACAGCACAAGTAATCTTGATAGCATTGCTAAGCTCCTTGTACCACTTTTATCCTGCCATCGACTCTTATTCTTCCACTCCCGGTGCATTCTGGCTAGTTTCAAATATTCTGCTTCAACAAAATTCTCAAACTAGTCATTAAAATAAAATAAGCAAAAAGTTACAGGCTCCCCACCCCCCAAAAGAAAGAAACTCGTTAACCCTCAGTTCCTGCACTAGGAAGCTAATTTATGTTCTACATTGGATATTGAGAAAGTATGGCCTGTGGGTTAAGTCTGGTCTGTTTTTGTTTGTTTGTTTAATTTAAAGATTTTATTGATCTATCTTTAGTGAGAGGAGAAGTGAGGGAGAAACAGAGGAAGAGAAATATCGTTCGGCATCCACTGGCTGCCCCTCACACACTCCCCAACCAGGGACGGAACTGCAACCCAATCATGCACCTGACCAAGAGCTGAACTGCTACTGCCCCATGACACCATGCCCAGTCAACTGAGCCACACTGTCCAGGGCTGGTCTGTTTTTGTTTGTTTGTTTGTTTTACAAATACAGGAACCCTTCTTTGCAAATAAAGTTTTACTGAAACACAACCACACCTATTTGTTTTCATATCTATCGCTACACTTTCATGTTATAATGAAAGAGTTAAGTAGCTTTGACAGAGACCAGATAGTCAATAAAGCTGAAAATATTTACTACCTGGCCTTTTACAGAAAAAGTACGGTGACTTTTCTAAATTCTGGGAGAAAAAGCAGTATCATACTTAAAACCCACAATTAGGATGGTGATTTACAGCAAACACCCATTAGAACAAAAATCCATTACAACAAAAATGTCTGAATGTTCTGTGGAGTTACTGAAATTGTATTTATGCTCATTAGAATAATTCTATTTTCTGCAGAAAACAAACAGAATGATGACAATTAAATATTTTTGAGAGGCAGACCTCACGAATTCTATGGGTTATGTAGAACTGCTGATAAATTGATATTCCTGTGGTTATTTTGTAATTTTGGCCAAGTGACCTTAATTTTTAGGATCCTAAAAGAAATACTAATTTGTGTTTAACCAGAAAGTTAAACAAGACAAAAAAAGGAAAGTAATTCAGAACATAAAGTTGTGTTATTTCTTAATTATGACCTGTTACAACAGATGTGGGTGAGGAATGAGAAAGGGTAAATAAAAGGATATAACTCTTGGAGATAGCAGGAAATAGTTACAATAATTGTGTCCCCTCAAATCACACAACCTCCAAGAATATGAAGAGTTGGTTCAATATAGGTGGGTGCTGATTGAAACCCTCAGGCATGGATAGAGATACTAGGATAAGAGCCTTCCTCAACAGTACGCCTAAGGCTTAGCCAGGAGGAGTCACTGGCTGGTTGTGTTTGTTATTTCATTCCATCCTTTGGTCTTTTTTTGCTGTAACTGAGAACTGACAACTCACAGCTAAAACGCTCATTTACACGCCCTGGCCACTATGGCTCAGTTGTTTTGAGCATCATCCCATAAGCTGAAAGGTTGTTGTGGGTTCTACCCCCAGTTGGGGCACATAGGGGAGGCAGCCAATTGATGTTTCTCTCTTTTATCCCTCCTTTCCTCTCTCTCTAAAAGCAATGAGAAAATGTCCTTGGGTGAGGATTTTTAAAAAGTTCATTTCAAAAGGACAGGGGATGAATACTTACTCAACTGACAATGTCAGGTTTTGTCAGTTAATAACTTTATATATTTGAGGGTAAGCCTGGCAGAAACAGCTAAATCTCCACTTCCACTAGTGATTGTATCTGAATGGGGTGGATAGAGCATGTGACGTCTAGCACATTTTCACCAGCTCTGGGTCCTCTAAGACAGTTATAAGAAGCACTGAAGAGAGACCTTGACAGACACACCAAGCAATATCTTGGCTTAGTTGTTGTGGTATTGATGCTGCTGCTTAGACTAAGCCAGGCTCATCTCGTTTCTGAAGGCTATTTTTCCTGGCTTTGAATTTTTGCCTTTTTAGAGAGAATCTCTGGTAGCCCTCTTGTTCCTGCTCTGAAGTAGGCAACAAATTCCTAGAGGATGTGTGCAAACTACTTTCTTAATTAAAAGCTTCAGGGCAATGTCTAATGAGACAATTTCCCCCTCTACATGTCCTTTTAAAATGTACTAGGTTTCTAGATGGCTTTGAAGGAATGGATTTTGAAAAATCCCAGCTCATAAACAAAGGTGGTAAAAAACCAATTTTAAAGGGGACTGAACTTTAAGATTTCTTGACATTAAAAAACCCCAAAACTGATTGTTAAAATATGCATGCATCTAATGTCACCGATGTTACTGAAAACACTGTTCTGAGGAAACCTGGATGCCTTGTGTGATGTTTACTTCAGCTATTCCAAAATGAGTACATGCCCTGGCTGGTGTGGCTCAGCGGATTGAGCACCAGCCTGAGAACTGAAGTGTCACTGGTTCAATTCCCAGTCAGGGCACACGCCTGTGTTGTGGGCCAGGTCCCCAGGTGGGGGTGTGCAAGAGGCAATGGACTGATTTCTCTCTTGCATATGGACGTTTCTCTCCCTATCTATTTCCCTTTCTTCCCTCTCTCTAAAAATACATAAATAAAATCTTTAAAACAAATAGGTATAAATGACTGTCTGACCTGTGAATGTGAAAATCTGGAACCAATCTTATTTTACAGAACATAAGCATTCAGCATTTGGGGTACCTAATTATTTTGATGATAGGTGAGTTTTAGCCTTGATCACATGGCTTACAGCTAGAAATGTTTCATAGGAGAGCATTTCACGACATGCAATGAATCTTAAAAACCATGCCATAAACATGCAAACACATGGTATCAGTTAAATAGCAGGTTCAGAAACAGCCTCATTCCTTTAAAAGAGAATTTGGATAAAAAATAATGTAAGACATTTGACATAAAATTTTTGATGTGCATAGCTACAGAATTTTACTTTTTTCCCCTCTAAAGAATTACCATGTTTTTAAAAAGATGGATTGAATTATTTTATTCTCTTTGGGGGTTAATCTAAAATTGTTTCCTTTCATTGTCACTTAAATTACAGCCATTCTTAAAATTACCCCCACATTTTTTCTTTGTTTGGGAATAAAGCATAAATATGGACCCGTACAAATAATTTCACATTCCTTCTGCTATTGAAGGCTGAAGACCAGAGCCCCTGAAATCCAGTTTTGTTTTACTGTTTTTGCTATTCTGACTTCCTACACACTATTTCAAGGCGAAAACTGTTCTGCCAATTACTATGCACCTGGAAAAAAATCCAAGTTTAAGCTAAAATGATCTTGTAGAAAGTTTCTGCTTTTTGCACATGATCATAGCAGGATTTTAAGGGCCAATGATCAGCCAATGACCCTGCCCAGGGCAGAAAAAGAAATTCTTAAAAGCCACTCTACTTCCCCACAAGAAGAAGGACCCTTTTCCCCAAATATTTTATGAAAAACATTCAGGACAATAGGCTATGGAAGTTATACAAAAGATGAGTGCTATTTTACCATTGAAGCAGATCGACTGCTTGAAACAAGGCTTGATCCACCATAGTTTGAATTGAGGCTTCCAATTGGTGCACTGTGGGATGGTCCCAATAAACTGTGTATATCGCTGTGACCAGCAGGCAAACTGGTGGAAGGTCCCACAGCATGGTTCCGTAGCACATGGATAGCATCATCCAGTCTGTCTAAACGATCCTCCATTCGAGATTGCTGGAGTGATTGAAAAAAGACATGGAGGTTACCGCTGGTAACTGTTAAATTCATTAAATTTCTGTTTCCTACTTTGGGATATATGGAAGACAGCAAATAAACTGCAGTATCAAGTATCTTCAAAAGTGACTACCTGCACTACAAATCAACAATCACAGAAAACAGACTACGCTAAATTAACAAAGCTTCAGAAAAAAATCACTGCTTCATCAATTTACCAATCTATCATGAGGTTACTTCTTTAAGTTTCTATAAAAGATGAATGCTACTGTACTACTGTGTCTGATACTCAATTATAGCTGGTAAAAGAAGATAACCTATACTTTAATACCGATCTTTGAAATGAGGGCAATTTGTGGATATACCCTCAAGTCTATCAAGTATAAGTTATAATTTTGTTTTACGTGAATAAAGCATACCTATCTGAAATAGTGAACACATTCAAATATCCTTTTTCATAAAACTGAGGAAATGATATTGTCTGTGGATACACACATGCCCCATACACAAACATATTAGAATTTTTAAAATCAAAAGCACATGCCAGTAGAGCTCTTTAAAAAAAAAAATCATTCTCAATAACATAAGAGAACAAAAGTCTATTCTTAAAACACGCCTACAAAAATGAAAATAGTCATTGTTTGATTTTAAAAGACTTTGGAGTCTGTACAGGCTTGAAGATTCTAAATGGATAATAGGAATTATAATGAAATGAAACAGAAAAAAGGCACCATCTAAAAGAAATAGTACCTCACAGACATCCTTTAAGAAGGACATTGCATCTTGCAAATGCTCGTGAAGTTGCTGCTCAACTCGATTTTTCTGGCAAAGTCAAGACAGAACAGGAGGCAAAGCACAGGTTAAGATTAACTCCAAAAGAGATGAGGAAATAGCTGATGTGCATGTCAGCACAACATGTTAGTAAAGTTAACGCGGAGACCTGTGAGATCTACTTGTATTAAGGTATGAGAAGGCTGAAATTTAATAGCGAAGTTATAAGGTTAGCATCTAAATAGCACAAATTGCTTATATGTGCTTGCAAAATATGCGAGGAGAAAATTTTCCTTTAATTTAATATATTCTGTTAGTCACAGAAAAATAACTTTTCTATTTGCAACCTGGAATTACTGAATGATAGCATGACTTGGCATTCCATCAAGTCATCCTTATTTTGTTTTTATAATATTTTGCAATTCTGTGGTAAGCATAGAAAAGCAACAGTAGTTAACATTCAACCACAAATTCTTCACGCTCAATACCTAGACAGTCTCTTTTATTCTATTGCCTTATTTGTTTGTTAAGTAACATTTTTGCTTGTAAAATTTGCACAATACATTCTTTAAAAAAAAGAAATAATGAGAAATAATATTCATGACTAAAATGACTGCTATTACATTTTAAATTTTTAATGGAAATGTAATTTAACTATACATCACATGAGAAAGAATAAAATGCAAGCATTTGCCCTTGCTGGACTAATTTTCTTGCTTTTACTTGGTCTCTGTGTAGTTGTTTTTTTAAGTTTCCTCTTATACATAAATGCAGAAGTATAGAAAAATTAAGCCCTAGATTTTTGAAAGAAACGAAAATCCCATAAAACTATCTTAGCACCAGCTGTCCTTAGACCACAAGCTTGATGTCCCAAAGAACAGATGGCAAAGGCACACCCAGTGTCTTATATTGTTCAACTAAATCAGGCCATTTGTTAGCAAAGAATTCGTGTGCAATGCTATCCTACTGTTTTTTCATTGTTACTCAAGATTTACTGAAAGAAAAAAAAAATGAACTGCATACTATCAGATAAAAGCAACCTGTATGTTTCTAAGAGGCCCTTACCAGGGAGTGAAGTGAGTTTTCATAGCTCGGAGATGAAGGAGTTTGCCCTCCAGGTCTGGGCCACTGACTGGTACCTGTAAAACAAAACCCCGAAACACCCATATATCTTGGTTAGCTCAGTGTTCTTGATAATGTTCTGAAGGAAAGGGTAGAGATATTCATTAACTGTACATAAATTTGTATGAAAAATTTTGTTCAGCCTTCAGCGCAGTATTGGCTTATCAGCCCAACACATTAAAAAAATATCCTTTTCATTAGTACAACAGTGTAGAGAGTTGAGAAAACAAAGAGGAAAAAACTATAGTTTAAAACATAACTACTTTTTATGTTTGCTTATTCTTCAGTCATTATGTACACATATCTGCAGAGAATGCACTTAAAGTATATATAACTTAAAATTCTGTCCTCCTCTCATGGTTTTACATAGTCTTTAAAATAATGCTATTAATGGCCAACTACATTAATATTCATCTGATTCTCATCATAGTTTGCTTATTCACCATTACCTTACTGCTGGACATTTTGGTTGCTTTCAATCGGCTATTATGAATAATAATGAATATATTATATTGTGAATGGTAAATGGGGAACATGTCTTGAATACAAGTAGCATTCTAACTTAAAAGGTATGCACATATTTACGATCCTTAATTCATAAGGTTAAATTGTTTCTGGAAGGGTCATATTAACTTGTGCCTTTAGTAATGCATAAATGTACCACTTTTAAAGGACTGCAAATGTATTTAGGATTATCTGTTAAAAAGTTTCCCAACAGCCCTGGTTCAGTGGGTTGGGTGTTGTCCAGCAAACCGAAGGGTTGCTGGTTCCCAGTCAGGGCACATGCCTGGGTTGCGGGCCAGTTCCCCAGTAGGGGGTGCATGAGAGGCAACCACACACAGATGTTTCTCTCCTTGTCTTTCTCCCTTCCTTCTCCTTTCTCTAAAAATAAATAAATAAACAAATCTTAAAATTTTTCCCCCCAACATAATTTGTACCACAGCACATTATTTAATTGGGAAATATCATTGTAAAATTTGTTAATTTTTGTTTATTCTTTAACTTTAGAAAAGTACAAATATAACAAAAAATGAAGACAGAAGAACAGAAAGGATTCAAGTTCAGAATAGAAAGAATAAAAAGGAAAAAGAAAAAAGAAAAATAAAGGGATTAATTCATCCATGTGTTGGGAAGGATAGAGAGTTTCAATGGACTTGCCAAACAGCTTTAAAAGGAAAAAGAACAATTGATTAAAAATCTTAACTATTTCATGATAATGCATTTGAAAATGTTATTTATAGAAAACAATTATATATTACTGTTCTTAATAAAAGCTTTAGTGACAACTCAAATTATATATGAGACCTGAAGTTGTCAAAATTAAAGGTTTATTTGTCTCATTTATTGCTAAATTAACTATACTCTACTGGAGCCTGTTGTTGCAGGTTAATTTGCCACATTTAGGAAACTAAAAACTTATGGTAAAGTGAAACTATTATAGTTCAACTTAGCTGAATAACATAGTAATTGTATTACCATCAATCATATATATTTTTGCAAGTTGAAAAGTTGAATACAGAGATTCTTTTTTTAAAAAACTCATTTATTTATTTTTAGAGAGAGGAAGGGAGGGAGAAAGAGGCAGAGAGACACATCAATGTGAGAGAGAAATATTGACTGGTTGCCTCTTACATGCCCCCAACCAGGGACAGGGCCCACAACCCAGGCATTTATCCTGACCTGGAATTGAACCAGGGACCTCTTGGTTTGAGGGCCGATGCCCAACCTACTGAGCGAGAGTACTCACAGTGGATACATAGACTCTTAATAATCTGATTATATTTCACAATTAATTATATGTATACTGCTGTGATCACACAGAAAGTTTTAAATTCTAAAACTGTAAGGAAAAGGTATGTTATATAATTCATCAGCTAACCTTTTTTCACTTGTAAGCAAATTACAAGCAAATTATTTTGAGGACCAATAAAACCATCCTACTAGACATACAAATGTAATCTTAATTCAAGTACGCAAATTAAGGACAATCTAAAATTACTCATTAAAACAGAAGCTTATAGACTAATTTTATAATTAACAAGTAGAATTTAGCAACCAGAAAAAACTAGTAACTGACTATAGGAAAATTTCATAAAAAAACAACCAGCCAACTTTTTTTTCTTTTTTAAAAGGATTTTATTTATTTATTTTTAAAGAGAGGGGAAGGGAGGGGGAAAGAGAGGGAGAGAAACATGGTTGCCTCTCATGCTCCCCCTACTGGGGACCTGGCCCACAACTCAGGCATGTACCCTGATGGGAACTGAACTGGTAACCCTTCGGTTTGCAGGCAGGCACTCAATCCACTGAACCACAACCAGCCAGGGACCCAGTCAACTTTTATTACTGATTTCAGTACATTATTTTCAAAGCATAGATATAGAATTATAAATTTTTAAGAAAATAAGAGGTTAATCATAATCTATTTTGAAAAAGAACCCTGAATTATTTCAAAAAGTTTCCCTTAATATTTACAATATTTTATTTTTGATCATTCTGCTTCATCTTTCCTGATACGTTTGAGTGATAAACCTGTGATAGGAGCTAATCATCAAGTATTTTAATTTTCATGAAATATTAATTAAAGTTTTATGTTTAAACACCTCGGAATTGTTAGAACATCTGTTTTGCAAAACGGGCAATTTTTGTGTTTCTTCACTAGCTTGTGTTTAACAGTAAGATGTGTGCACTGAATTACTCAGGTCAGAAATCACCTCTGTTAATTATTTTTTGATAGTTATATGAAGAAACTATGCTAAGGTCTATCTCCAAAATGCAATTTATTAAACTGGAAAAGTACACATATCCTCAAACCTTTTGTTTTTACTATAGATGGGGCTGCCCACTGTGACATACTTGGTTAAAATAAAATACTGACATGGCTAAATCACTGATATCTGTTGGAACTTCATACAAATGCCAAGTTGTATTTCATGGAGAGAGCTCCTTGAACCCCACTAGATCATTTCAAAAATTCATGCTACTGGTCACAAAGGGGATGGCTGGATAGCTGGAGTTAGTTTAGTAGAGTCAATCCTATGCCTGGAAAAACTCCAAGAGGGGTGTGAAATTTTAGTGGACACTGGGGAATCAGTGGAACTTCATTCTCGTTGATCTGTACTATTAATTAATTTTATAAGCCCTGACTATAAAATAGGTACACATTTTTTTGTTTTGTTTTTAATTTGTCTTCGAAGGCCAATCAATGAGGTAAAAAATAAAATAAAATAAAAGCACTCACTTAATGAGCCTAGAGGTCTTTTTGACTATGGGACATTATTATTATCAGCATTTCTTCCTGATGGTAGATCTACTGTATAATCAGTGAAGAAAAAAGATGCATACACTTTTATAACTTTGGCCCACTGATGGCTTATTAGCTACAGATGAAACCTTGGAGGTTGTGAATGGAATTCAAATTCTAGAAACATATTATAATGCTAGCTAGCATAACTCTGACACTAGACATCTTTTTGTGAAACTAGTGCATGAATAAAATATGTAGATTAAATTTACAACATACTGGTATCTCTAGCTTGTAACCATCAACTGTAGCATCACTGTACAAACATGGAAAAACAAAAGGGCAAAGGCTGAAAACCTCCGGGGTTTCCTAGAGAATAGAATTCTGTCCTCCTTCATTTTCTGTCCCTGCTATCTGGTGGTAGACCTATATAGAAGCCTTTTAAAAATATATATATTTTTTAAATTTTTCAATTACTGTTGACCTATAATATATTAGTTTCAGGTATACAACATAGTGATTAAACATATACATAACTCACAAAGTGATCACCCCAATAAGTCTAGTACCCATATGATACCCTACCAGGTCTGTCTAGAGGTATCCAGCCATGTAATATGAAAAATAGAGACATTTATTGAAGAAGATAAAAGATACAAGAAACATTGTACATAGGACAATGATGCCTCAGTCCCCTTCAAAGTAGGCACCTTGGGAACCTCATACAGCTCTCCCAACTACCATCAATTGCCCTGTCATATTTCCTGAATCTCGTCCACTGTCTAACATCTCTTCCCTTTCAAAGGTGATTTTAGTTTTGGAAAAAGCCAGAAGTTGCAGGGTGCCAAATCTGGGCTGTAGGGTGGCTGAGTCACCTGGGTCATTTGATGTTTTGCCAACAAACTCTGCATAAGACAGGATGCAGGAGAGGGTGTGTTTTCGTAATGAAGCTGCCGATCACTGGTTGCCCATAGCTGTGGCCTTCCGAATCATCTGAATAGTTTCCGCAGGGGAATGCTCAAGCGTAACACAAAATTTGATGCAGATCTGTTGCTCTACTAGCTCAGTCATTTTGAATGCGAGGGTCACTCAGTACACATGCTCGCTCAAGCGTCTACTGCCCTCACTGACTAGGTACAGTGAAGTCATCATTGTTTACGCATGTGCATTCTGGTCCACTCTCCTTGGCTGCCAGGTTACACTGATGTTGCACAAACCGTCCTCACTATATTAAAAACGGCTGGACTTTTTCCGGACAGAACTCATATACAGTTACTACAATATTATTGACTATATTCCCTATACTTATACTTCATATCATTGTGATTGTTTTCATAACTGGTAATTTATACATCTCGATCTCTTCACTCCACGCCCCCCACCCTCCCAAATCTGGCAATCATCAAAATGTTCTCTGTATCTAAGAGCTTGTTCATTTATTTTGGTTTTTAGATTCCACATGTAAGTGAAATCATTTGGTATTTATATCTCTCTGTCTGACTTATTTCACTTAGCATAATACCCTTATAGAGGTTTTGGGCTTCTACTTCCTTCAATTGGATAGACACGAGTCTTCAACTATTAATGTAGATAATTTCTATAACTGCCCTCGGCTTTGTAGTGAGCACCCTAAAGAAATAATTTTTATTCAAGAAGAATTATAATATACCTATTTGATATTAAAATTTATTGATTATTTCCAGAAAACAAGCTACTTAGGGACTAGGGTAACAGAATCAAATTATTTGGCTAGAAAATCTGTAAAGACTTTCTTTGATCACTAAATCTGAAATTCACTCAGTGTTTCTGATTTTAAATCTGAGTGAGACTTAGTAAATACTTCATCCAATAAAACTGGTTAATAAATTTAGAAAATAGATACTAACATTTTGTGTGGCTGAAAGATATTCTTAGGACCATTTACCGTGGATTTTCTTATTTTGTTAGTTGTTTCTCTTTGTTTCACCCTTAAACTTTTGTGAGATTCCCCCATACTAGGGAAAGGAAGGATAATCCTTAATGTAGCATTTAGTGCTCTGCATTCCATAATCTGGCCCCAGGCAACATTTCCATCTTAGTTCTTCACACATCCGTATGTGAAGAGCCTATAATCAGCCAACTCAATGGCTCTGGATGAATAGGTCAAGTACTTTTTTAACATCTGTATCTTTGTTATGCTTTTTGATTTATAATGAAAGACTGTTATTCACCTCCTTTTAAAATACTAGTCTCTTCATGAAATCTCTCTGGAGCACTCTTCTTTAGATAAATACCTTATTGATTAAACTAGCCAAAACTGAGGAATCCTTTCTTTCCTCTCTCCTTCTCTCTTTATTTACTTATTTTTTTTAATCCTCACCTGAAGATATTTTTTCATTGATTTTTAGAGAGAGGAAGGGGAAGAGAGAAAAACATCGATCAGTTGCCTCCTATATGCATCCTGACCCAGGACTGAACCTGCGACCTAGGCATGTGCCCTGACCGGGGATCAAACTTGCAACCTTTTGGTGCATGGGATGATGTTCCAACCAACTGAGCTAACTGGCCCTCTATTTTTATTGTGAATGTTCTAGAGATTGCTACTGAGTACTGAAATTATTAAGCTTTTATTCATTTATATTCCAGAAGGAGATAAAGAAAGTCAAAACATGGTTACGCCTGTCTGCTTTCCAAATTCCCTTAGTAAACACAATTCTCTTAACTCAAATATTCCTGTCTTTTCCCAAGTGACAACTGTAATAGACATGACCAGTCTTCTCTTCTACCTTGCTGCCAGAGTCCTGATTTTGTTCAGAAGGGGTGTGTGTGTGTATGCCTATTCTTTTCTAGTGTGAACAGGGAAGGAGTAATTATATTCTTGCCCTTGGGATAAATCTAATGGCTAAGATAACATGGTGGTCCCAAGTCTGTGCAGAGCAATTGTGTTAGGTTCAACGCTGGCCAATGAGTCATGAGCGTAAATCTGCTGAAAAGGTTTCTGGAGAAAGATTCTTAAAACACAAGGAAGAGATGGTTCTTTTTTCCCCATTGGACAGTTATGTCTTCATGTGGGACCTTGAGTTGTTATCTTGGCACAAGCCTTAGGAAGAAATTGCAAAGAAGTAGAGAAGTCCTGACTACTGGTCCAAGAACTTGCTCTGTTACGGGCTTCTTGTCACACAAGATAACCAATCCCCTTATTATTTAAGTAGCTAAGACAAGAGTTTCTCTTTTTTTTTCAGCCAAAAACATCCTAAGAGATACAATATCATGTGTGTTCTTGGCCTGAAAATGTCCCCATGAAAATGAGCAGGATTTAAGAAAGGACGGTGATTGCCTTAGAAGTTGTCTATGTGGCTCTGCACCTGTTTACTCTCACAAGGCCTATGCTTGGTCTGGCTGATGAGGCGTAGGGAGAAGGGCAGGTACAGGGAGCACAGAGTGGTGAGGATTTTTTTACTCTAGAAACAGGCCACTGCCACACAAGGTACATAATAATTTCCACATTACAGAGGAGCTCTGGTTTGTTCCATCTTTTTTTCTTTAAAGACTTTATTTTTAGAGAGAGAGGAAGGGAGGGAGGGAAAGGAAAGAAACACTGATCTGTTGTTCTTGTACGCATCCTAGTTGGGGACCGAATCTGCAACCCATGCATGTACCCTGACCGGGAAATCAAACTGGCCATCTGGCTTTGTGAAGACCCCCAACCAACTGAGCCACACTGGCCAGGGCTGCTCCATCTTTTCCATTTTCCCTTCAGCTGTGAGTACTTTATCACATAGTGCTGCTCTCCTTTTTTCTTCCTCCCTCTTCATCTCTGCTCTGCCAATTTGATGTGTGTGTGTGTGTGTGTGTGTGTGTTTGTGTGTATGCGGTGATAACAAGGAAACACTAGATACAGGAGACGGGAGATTCACCTGCATAAAATCAGCTGTCAATCTGCCCTTTCAGCAGTATATAAAAGTCTTTTTCTTTGATTAGACTGCTGGATTTAAAAAGCCTATTAATAGCTTCATTACACAATTCAACAGTCCACAGATTTTCATTAATCAGCTGAATTAAGGGGAAAAAAGGATCCCACCCATTTAACGCCAACTAAAGACTGAGGAGAAAATGTAAGATTCTATTTTGAACTATTACTTTTTGAAGAATGTCTAAGCCTGATTTTCCATTTTACTGATGTCGCTTCACAGACTCTAAGCTCCTCTGTTGCCTGCTTTCCCACCCAGTATTAATGAAAACCAAAGGACACTTTTATAGCTCTCTTACTGGGCAGTGGAGCTGAGGCAGTGGGAGCATATAAAAAGGCTAATAAAGCACCTCCGAGGAGAAAGTGAAACAGGCTGTGGCAAAAATGATACTGATAATTTCAGTAAAACTCTGCCAAGAGGGTGAGTAGGGTTAAAGTTACATCATTCTTCCTGTAATTTCAGCTCTCTGTTAAACAACAACTTTAAGTCAATGGGTCTTTCATAGTCCAGTCTATGTGGGGAACAGCTGTTCAACTTTTACTAGACAGCTGAAGCCACGGTGTCTGAGAAAGTGGCAGAACCCGCTAATTGCTGAAGGCAGCTGCCAGCAGTTCATCTTCTCCACACCGGAATGCCCCACCAGAGTCACAAGGCACGAAGCACAGGTGATAGCCAGGGCCCTGATATACCAGAACCCTGATTTTAAGAAATTCTGAACAATGAAAAAAAGGCTTAACAACAACAATGCCACATGGACTTAACTAATGGCTTGATCAGGAAAGAGAATCATTTCTGAGGTCAACTGCTGGAGGAATATGGTAATTTTTACCCAGTTCCCTGACTAATATCTTCCCTCAGAACTAACAACTTTCTTCTTTGGCATTGTTTTTCTCCAAATACTGAGAGAAAAATAAAGTTCAAGTTTTAAAATTATTTTCCTATAATTTTCTTTATTTCTAATAAATCTAAAAATTCCTATTTACAATAACAATTATATCTCAACAAATTTATACTGTAGGATGGATACATATGAAACTTGTTAAAGCTAATGTTGGAAAAAAGGGAAAACAAAGCAAATCTGAACCACTTCTCTCAACTAGCAATATTTATCTATACATTCACAGAGTTCCTTATCCAAGGAAAGAAAGAAAGAAAGAAAGAGAGAGAGAAAGAAAGAGAGAAAGAGAGAGAGAGAGAAAGAGAGAGAGAGAGAGAGAGGTA
>PVJD01012194.1:0-41230 GCA_004026545.1 Mormoops blainvillei
TTAGCCACAAGGAACCCTTCTTATTAGGTATCTTCTTTCTCAGGATTTGCACTGGTAATATTTATCAAACTTCGATGTGTGACAAATTTGTGTTCACTGAAAAAAAAATGTTCTATCTTTGTTCAAAATCTTAATCTAGTGAACTCTCAGGATCGACACAAAAATATGTTAGGTGGAATTGCTAGTTATATTTTGTGTAAGTGTTTTCATGAGTTGGTATGTTATTAAATCTTAATTCAGGAATGTAATAAAAATGACACCCTTTTCTACTATCTTCCAGGGAAAATGAGCACATGAATATAAAAGAAAAAAGTATTCTATCCATTTAAATCAGAGGTGCTAAATACACATTCATCAGGATTAAAAGTTTCTGTAGAGTCCAGAGAGATCAAGAAAATGTGGTAACAATCAACTCCATAGTCCACCATTTTCCTGTTCCTTGCTGTACAGCAGGAAGCCCTTGATGGTTCGGTAACCTGTGCTGGCTCCCATCTCTAGAGAAAATCTCTCCACAAAAGCTTATAAGAAAAGTCAAACCCTATGAAATGTCCTTTTATTCAAAGGCCTTTCTCTATTTGCTCTCAATATGCTGTAGCTACTCCCTGGAAAGAAAACTTGTCCTACCCCAGCTGGTGTAGCTCAGTGGATTGAGCGTTGGCCTGCGAACCAAGGGGTCGCTGGTTCGGTTCCCCAGTCAGGGCATATTGCTGGGTTGCTGGCCAGGTCCCCAGTGTGGGGCATGCGTGAGGCAACCACACATTGATGTTTCTCTTTCTCTCTTTCTCCCTCCCTTCCCCTCTGTCTAAAAATAAAATAAATAAAATCTTTAAAAACCTGGGACATTCCTTAAAACACTAAAATTAAAAAGCCCACCCAGCCAACTAAATTCCACAGTCATGTCACGCCCCTAACCAGATAAATCTAATTTTAAATGTTACCATAAGAGAGCATATAGGCTCTGGTTCTGAAGTCATACCATTCTGGGTATGTTAGAATTTTCAATAAAACTTGTATTAACTATGTTACATATCATTATGCGACATTCTTCCTTGTTTTTTCATAACTACAATGATAAAATGCATCCAGTATGTTTATTATGAAGATTAAAAAGGCATATAATATGCTCAACGTAGGATCTTTCACATGGTAAGTACTCAATATTAGCTATATTTTAATACTTTTAATATGTTATAATCTTATCATCTCTGTCATAGTTGTGCACTATGAAAATTCCTTTAAAAAATGCAGTAATATATTCATGATCCCTGACATAAGTACCGTTGTCCTTCTGTCTCAGATTTAGGAAGGTGAATTTTTGTTAGAGACTTTCCCTCATTAATTCTTATCCCAGAAAATTTATTTAATAAAATCATTTTGTGAATTATTTTTTCCTCCTCTAATTTAGGGAGGCTGATTTCTCATGACCTTAACTGTCATGAAGTACAAATTTGATCCCATCATAAAATATTTTGTAGAAGTAAACCTGAACACTATTTTACTAGAATGAAAGAAAACAATGGAGACTAATTTTAAGAAACTGTTAAAAATGAGGAAAAGATAATTTGTGTTCCAAAAGAAGACACTTTACTACAAGCTAAAATATGACTGCAATATGGCAATTCCTGAAAAGAAATGTTGAATACCTTATCAAATATGTATAGTTATGTATATTCACTGCTTTAAATTTTGACCAAATACTATTTTTTATAATGGTAACACTAAAATATAACATGTATCACAAATATAAGGAATAGTGTCCTTAAGTAAATGAAAGATGAGGATGACTAATTATATACTCATTAAATGACATCTACCACTCCCACTGACTAGTACAGTGAGGTCATCATTGTTCACACATGCACATTTTAGTCCACTCTCTTTGGCTGCCAGGCTGTGTCATTGTACTAACAATTCTCATTGTACTAACAATGGTTGGACTTTTTCTGGACAGGCCTCATATATATTTATATGCCATATGCCTACATTCCTTTAGGGCAATTTCTCATGATCTAGTTCTATTAAGTGGGAAAATTCTAGTGATTAAGAATAGAGAATCTGGGGACAAATTCTTAATTTTTAATAGCATGATTTTAGATTAATCATTCAAATTACCCGACCCTCATTTATAAAATAACAGAAAATAATACCATTCTCAAATGAGATAATAAAAGCTTGGTACACTGCTTAATAAAGAATGGTATTTTATGTGTCTGTATAGTATAATTTTTAATTTCATTTGATATATGATTATGGTTAGAATCATCATGAGCTAAGTGATTAATTTTTTCTTAAAGATTTTATTTATTTTATTTTTAAACAGAGGGGAAGGGAGGGAGAAAGAGAGGGAGAGAAACATCTATGTGTGGTTGCCTCTCATGCTCCCCCTACTGGGGATATGGACCGCAAACCAGGCATGTGCCCTGGCTGGGGAATTGAATCAGTGGCCCCTTAGTTCGCAGGCTGATGCTCAATCCACTGAGCAACACCAGCCAGGGCAAAGTGATTAATTTTTAATTTATGTATATACTTTGTAAGAGGAAGTTCAAGAAGAATGTATAGTTAGGTATACCCTATTTATAAAAAGGGTCTACAGAGATTGGAAACACATTATAAACATATCAACTTTACATTAAACCATGCATTAATTCTTTTTCCACTATCATAGTGTAAGATAGAGTATATTAACTGTTGACCAGGGCTGACCAAAGGGAGGGTAAACACACAAGTTACTTGTACAAAGTCTTAAGTTCTCTTAGGGTGTGCACTATAAATTCACCTTGTTGTATAAAAGTGGGTTTCTACATATAGTCTTTGTACTTTTGTTTGTTAAGTATTACATGCTAAGCATTTTAATATGTACGCATTTGATCCAGTGATCCCACTACTGGGATTATACCCTAAGAACCCTGAAACACCAATTCAAAAGAACCTATGCACCCCTCTGTTCATAGCAGGACAATTTACAATAACCAAGTACTGGAAACAGCCTAAGTGCTCATCAGTAAATGAGTGGATTGAAAAACTGTGGTACATTTACAAAAAGGAATACCATGCTGCAGAAAGAAGGAACTCCTACCCTTCATGACGGCATGGATGGAAGTGGAGAGCATTATGCTAAGTGAAATAAACCAGGTGGTAAAAGACAAATACCATATGATCTCTCCTATAAGTGGAACCTAATCAACAAAACAAACAAACAAGCAAAATAGAACCAGAGACATGGAAATAAAGAATAAACTGACAGCAATCAGAAGGGAGGGGAAAGAAGTGGAGGGAGCAAGTCAAGGAACATGAATAGAGGACTCATGGGTATGGACCATGGAGTGGGGATTGACTATGAGGGGGCAGGGGAGAGCAATGGGGAAAAAGGTGGGACAACTGTGATTGAACAAAAATTTTAAAAAATTAAAAATATGTAAATATTCACAATTTCATGTCAAATCAATATTTTTTTAATGTGCCAAACAACTTAAAATGTAGAAATTACCCAGAATCCTTCCTATGTCTGTGATGTACTCACGTTAGGGTTTTATATATGTTGTAAGGCTACAAGAGCAAGGAAGTCCACTAAAGGATCCCAAGCCTCACCCTGGGCTCTTACACTCCCAACAGTGGAAAGTAAGCCAGCCTCAAGGTGAATGAAAACAATGCATTTACTTTAACAAGCATTTCACACAAGCAATAGAAAGCTTGGTCTAGTATTGTTATTACTTCTCTTGAATACTATGAACTTATGATATTTAAAATTCTGTGATGACAAAGTATTTTTTCACATTTAAACATTGTTCTTCTTAATTATTGATTTTAGAGAGGGAGAAGGAGAAAGATTTATTGTTCCACTTATTTATGCATTCATTGGTTGATTCTTGTATTTGCCCCACCTGGGGATCAAACCCTGCCTACTTGGCCCATCAGCAAGATGCTCTGACCAGCTGAGCTACCTGACTAGGGCCTAAACATTGTTCTTTTTTTAAAAAAAGAAGAAAATGTTAAAGAATTGTCAAGTTGCAGAATTGACTTAAACAACATAAGCTTTGTTTAAAAATAAACATCTTTCCATGGATAAAGATACTGAGACATTTATTCAAAGATCATGCAGCTTGTTAAATGTCACCTCATTTTTATGCATTTGCAGATTTGGTTACCAGTTCTACTTGCTGTGTACACTCTCCTTCCTCATTAGTTCTACCCATCCCAGCACTCACTTGTTAGGCTGCATTCCATTCTTTAAGTTTCCATTTCACACCATCGTCTTCAGAAAACCCAGTGTATTGTGTGAGGCAAACGTAATGGCTTAATAAGATTAGTAGCTAAACAGAAAAATAATAAACTTTATACACAGAGGAATGTATTCTTCATAATTTGATGTAAAATTGAATAAGGTGTGCTATGATCAAAATTTAGCTTGATTTTGTTAACTATTGAACAAATCGGTTAACTATTCTATAAGTTTATTCTATAACAATTTAGTTATTATAGTAGTTTTTCTTTACAGTATAAGTGCTAAGTATTCCCAAGTAATTTAAATTTGTCAGATACAAATAACCATTTTTATATAGAACAATGCCAATTTAACATAATTGTTAATAATTTTGAAATTACCATTAATAAAGTTTTGGATTAATATGATGTGTTAATCAAAGGGAAATATAATTTGTTTTATGCACAGTTGTTTAAGATTATATTCATTTATTCAACAAATATTTATTAATATGTATTATTTGTTATCTATTATACACCATGCTAGAAGCTGGAGAATATTCTTTTACAGTAAAAGTGAATGAGACCTAGAGAAAACAATAATTTAGTTCAAAATAAATTAATAACAATATTGGTACACTTTTTACCTCTTAGTACTGTATTAAAATCATGTCATCCAATCTACTCCTCAGTTCTTTTTTTTCAATGTGGATTTAAATAACCTTGATATCAAAAGACTAAACATAATGGATTATACAAGGAAGGAAAAATTACTCTATTATTATATTGCTGGGCAGTTAAAATTTCTGGGCCATTAAAAGTTTTTTATTATAATATTGAATATTTATAAAAGAAGGGTGAGACATAATTTAAAGATTAAATAAGAACAGCTCTAGTAATTATAGCAATAAAAAGAATATAAATATTTACCAGCTGCCTATTCAGTGCAAAGAATGATATAATGAAATAAAATAAGGTATCTCATTCAATCTACATAATAAACTAGTTTCTTATTTCATATTTAGAAAATTTAATTAATGAATTAATTTTATGCATGCACACACACCTATGTGGACGAAGAAAAAACAAGTTCATTTTCTACTCCCCATGTGCCATATCATAACGGTTCCTTTCCTTATATTTACTCTTCTTAAAAACGAAGAAATAACATTTGTAAGTAACTTAAATATCACATTTTCTAAATAAATTACCTCTGCCTCACACTTAGACATGAACAACTCAGGATGCATTGAGGAATCAAGTGGTATTCAATCAAATCAAACATCTCACTTAAAGTATTGAACTTTAAGAATTTCGATGGCGTTTACTAACTGCTAAGGTAAAGTGGTCATTATTGTGGGGAAAAAAATCTCCCAAATGGCATTTCCACTGCTAACAGCATGACCTAGAAAGAATAATAATACAATAATTCTTACAGAATTATTACAAAGTTATATCAGAATATAGGTTGCAGGAAAATACTGTAATTTTTATTTACGTTGTTTAAAAAACCATTTAAGCAATAAATAAAGTTAAAACATCAATTTCAATTGGGAGAGAAGGAAAGAAGAGGTACAAGTTTGTGGGAAGGTATGCTATGATTTTTTTCTGGAAAAATATGAAATAAACTCTAAAATTATTTTGTTTTATGTTGGTCAGTATAGAAATGGTCATAAATACTTGTTCTTTCTTTCAGTTTGTTCATTCACTAAGTTTTTTTCCCAGGCACCAAATGGTTGCCAGATCTCTGGAAAGCAATTTATACTTTGTTGAGCAAAACAGAACTGTCACTATTCACAAAAGTTTTTGTGTGGTAAGAACACAGAGGCATTAATAAAATAACAAAATAAACATAAAATTACAAATATGAGTGAGAGGTCAATGGCTCTATGGAGAGTGTAAAATAGAAGACAGCTATCTAGTGTGGGTAGTTAGGGAAGACATCCCTAAGCATGTGGTTTTTAAATTGAGATTGAAGTTGCATTTTCTAGGTTAAAAAAAAAATGTTTAAAATTGTTCTCTCATGAAGAAGTGGAATAAGGAATGGCCGATGACTCCAGCCACTTGATGATTAGAAGGAATGCAAAGAAGGCTGCTGTGTCTTAAGCAGAAAAAAGAAAGAAAGAACAATTGGATGAGCCTGAAGAATAAAGAAGTAGCCACATATTTAGGACCATGTAGGCCACAAAAAATTTTAGACTAAAAAGCAATGGAAAACAATGGAGGTACTTTATAAATGGACATAATCAGATTTTAGATTTGATAAAAATCATTCTGAATGAAGCAAGACTGATAAAGGTAGACCAGATCAGAGATAAGAAGCCAGATGGTGAAAATGAATGAGAGAAATGGACAGGATCAGGAGACAAAATTTGTATGGTGATGGAGTTTGAATAAACAATGTGTGTGGCTGAAATGGTGAGTTTACTTCTAGGTTTTCTGGCCACTGAACACAGTGTGTTTTTATTGTATACAAGAGGAAGATTTCATTATGATAAAAAGGCCAAGGAATTCTGAATGTGTGCACAACTAATCATTGAGCTTCCAAACACATAGAGCTAAACTGTAACTAAAAGGAGAAATAGAGAAACCCGCAATGATGTGAAAGGTAGAAAATCTCATACTGCCTTTTCAATAATTGAAGGAGGAGGCAAAAAGTCAGTAAGGAAATACAGTTTGTGACAGATGATAATCCCTGATATAAGGAGAATATTTTTAATGTGGTGATTTGGAAAGGAATCAGCATATGGCCCCCTTAAATAATTTAATGATAACCTGATTGTCTAAAAGATCTCCAATTGCTTTTATTTTCCATCTTTAAATGTTCAGCTATAGTGCTACATTTAAGATTGAAACCAAGTCTGAAAATTCCTGGAATTACAAGATAACCCTAGCTATTTCAGGAAACTAGAATACAAAAAATTAAACCAACAAATCAGCCTCAAAACCCCACCAAATAAATTATCCAACAATTGTAAAAAGAAAATTTTTCCTTACTAAATCAATCCATCTTTATGGGGATCTCTTCAAAGAGCTAATATTTTCAAAAGAATCCGAACAAAACATGGAATGAATACCTCTTAGTGTGATGATGTTTCATGCAAGCAATTAAAAAATACCATTGGCAACACAGAAAATTTGGATGAAGAGTGACTCCCTAGCCCACAAAACAGCAATTTAGCCATAATTACTAATATTAGTACATGCAAAAGGGGAAAAGGCTCAGTGATTAAGGACCATGTTCCCTCACAAAAACGGGAAGATCCGGCAGTCTGTGCAGTAATATAAGTAAGTGATACCAAGAGTTGTGCAGATATAAGAGAAAATGAGGGAACCATGTGTCTGGTTAGGCATTCTTTACCAAAAGGCAGAAAGGATTAATTAGGCTTCACCTTGACTTAGGAAAAATATCCTTCAATATTATCAATTCCTGTCTCTTTGGTCCAAATCAATGCCCACACTCTGCTTATTTACTCAGCTTTCTCTAGCATCATGAATGCTAGGAAAACAGATGCTGCGCATACTGAAAAAATCCAGTCTCTAGAAAACATTATTTGTCTACCTTGGACATTGAACAAATTCTATTCTGTTTTAGGTACTGATCTCATATAAATTATGCTGAGTGATCTTTATTTATGTGATTGTTCACATGTAAGTACCCCAATTAATTTTATGGAGCTATACAAGTGAGAATTCAGACCCTGAACCTTAAAAAATTTAACAAGATATAATACTAGCTGAAGAGATATAGCTTAGTAGACAGTCTTTCTTGATGAAAACCTGATGGTCCAATACATACCTCCTTTAAAATGTCAACAGGCAAATATCTACAGACTAATATAAATGAATAGCAATAATCTCTCAAGAAACATCCGAGAACACAAATATACAAATGGCCAAAGTTAACCTAGATTTTCAAAGATATGAGGTAGGATGCATATAGGGAAGGAGTGAAAAAGAAATTTAATTCCTATTCTTATGCTACTTCCTCCCTGAGGAAATTATATTTCAGATAATTGAATAGGAAAAAAATACTTTTAAAGTAAGTGGAAGAGAATGTCCAAATTTTTATTAACAAGTTCAACTTTCAGGAACTTAATGAGTTATATCTCAGGATACTGAGAAAGTTGTCAGATAATATCTCTGAAATACTACTAGGAATTTTTGAAAACTCATGAAGAACACAGAAAAGAAGCAAGACACCCAAATGAAAAACTTCAATTAAAATGGTGAAATGCTAAAAAATACATTATAGTAAGAATACAAATAAGTTGGGTAAAGAAATTCATTGAAGGGAGAACTTGTGAATATATAAAGAAAATTAGTACATATTGAAAAATTATAACTTACTATATCAAGTATAAAAGCATGTTTTCTTCTAGTGTATTTTTACTAGACCTGAGTGTCAGGAAAACACGTTACATTTTTCATATCAGCTAGTTTCTCGACAAGTGTTATTTTTCTAGCTCATACCCTTATGTTACTATTCCACACCTACTGAGCAATTGCCTGATTATAATTTAGATTGTTGAGTAGGCTGCTATATTGAAAGAGAATATGTAAGTCAAAATTTTCAAGTATTTGGGTGTTTTGTGTACAATTCTCATTGTCAGTTGTTATGTCCATCAGTGTGGTGAAAACCTGGTTAATGAAGGCCTGTCTTGGGAAACAGACCTCCTTTCATTCATGTTCAGAAAGGAAAAAGAAATATTGAGACTACATTGCTGAGTACTGAAGTTAAAACCGAGATGAATTCCCCCATGCAAATGACTATCTCACATGTCCTAGGGACACTCTGACTTTTCCTGTCAGCCTGTTGAAGATTAATTTCTGTTGGAGGGTATGAATAATGTACAGCCTTATAAGACTATTTACAAGTTTATAAGACTCTTTAAATTGAGGTTTTTAAAACAAAAATAATATGAGTTTATTTATTGAATGGGTGGAGAGAAAAAAAAAAAAGATAGGAGTGGATTCAATTCTCTTATTCCCATATCCATGATATTAGTGTAGAAAATTCATTGCTCTGGGCTTGTTTTGCTGTTGGATGAATATGACTTACTGTACCACTGCTTACTGCCTCTCTCCCACCCCACAGTAAGCAGGAGGATCAGAACCAGAGCTCAAATATCGATCTACTGAAGATGGTTTCAGGCAAATAGTAGCAGTTCAAAGGTAGCCAAGACTCGAAAATTTATAGTGACCCTCCAAACTTTGCTCCATTATTTCAGAATTGATTTCATACTGGTTCTTTTTCACCAAGTCAGCTGTATCATCTCTGTCTCTGTCTCTGTCTCTGTCTCTGTCTCTCTCTCTCTCTCTCTCTCACCCCCAACCTTGCCATGTAAGACAGACAGAGAGAGACCAGGGTGGGATGTAGAGATGCAAGGGTGGGTCAGAAGAGAAGAGCTTTTCTGAATTGGTTTACTTTCTGTCAAGCACATGATTACAAGATGGAACTCTCAATGCCATTAGCTCAAAGGCTTGATCTTCCACTACTGGAGCTCAATATTACTATAACCTTAGTCTCTATTTATATAAATGGAAGAAGCATCCAAGAAAAGGACTTTACCATTTCCCCAAATTCTGATATTAATAAGCACAAGAACATTTTTAAGTCTCTAATTTCTAATTTCAATTGACATTGGTGCAATTAGTTACATTGATTGCTTAAACTGACCATACTTAAATGTGTATATGGAATTGCTGCACATTTTGGTGACAATAGAAATTCACAGAGCCTCATATTCTATTTCATTAATGACTTGCATTAAAATATTTAAGGCAAGCTCAGAAAATGTGTGAGTTATATAAATTTGGGTGGTATGATGACAGAATTATGCTCCAAGATCTTGACAAGTTCAAATGATAGGCCAAATTTAACAAGACAGTTTTAATCAAAATAATTATAAAGTTACAAAAGGGATATCTTATGTCCAAAAACCTAATTGCATCAAAATGATTGAAAATAATTGTGGTTTAGCAACAAAAAGTATGATAGAAAATTACAAAGCAGCCTGAGAGTTCCAATTGATAGTCTCTGCATACTAATTTGTCAATAGTATGAGGTAAACAAAATAACGGATTTCATAATTTTCTTTATTGATTAGGAATAAACACACATAACTTGTTAACTATTATGATCAAAATATACTTGGTTGTTGTGTTTTATTTAGTTATGAAACATGTCTTTTTAAAAATATATAAGACAAAAGGAAACCCATCCAGATGAGTATGTTCAATTAATAAGAATGTAAAGCTTGACAAATGCTATAAAAATGACTTAAATGACAGGGTTTTTGTAAACATGATACTCTTATTATACTACATAAAAGAGACCAATAGATAAAAGCTGCAAAGAATGCTTGTTATATGCCAGGGGCTATGCAGTTGAATCCCAGAACAATTGTTACTTTGCTTATTTGACACAGAGTGGTGCTTGATTTAGATTTCAAATTCAGGTTTGTCCATATCCAAAGTCTTTGATAATTCCAATTAACCCCCTTTTAATTTTTCCTGATTATAGAAAGTTTTTCTAATTCTCAGATGGGCCAGCTGAAAAGACAATGTGTTTCCAAACACAGGAAATGTTCAATCATGGGCTGAAACAACATTGCTCTTTAATGAATTCTATTAAAAATGCCTTTTTAAAAATTTTATCATCTTACAAATGCAGTGTTTTCTTTAGTAAGTGTGGTCAAAGCATCTCCACAGAGCCATGGTTCTTTGAAGATTTTATGAATCTTTCATAAATAAATAAAGAACTCCATTCATCCAGAGCAAGTATCCAGAGTCAAACCCTATGGTAATGATGAGTCAGTACTAACTGAAAACAGGAATTAAGAAAACAGACAATTTAAGCTCATAAAGTTCAGCACCTTGGTTAGAGAAACTCTGTAGTAGTATACATGTATATAGCACTACACACACACACACACACACACACACACACACACACACACACACACACATATGTATATTTGTGTGTTTTTGATACAGAGAGATCTGATCAGATTACTGAGGAGAAGTAGGGAGGGGCTGTAGGAGGAGTTTGCCAAAGCAATGGTAAACAGTCCAGGGTGGGATTGGCTGAGAAGTTGAATGTGTACAGGGCACATAGAATTATGAGCAAGATCTGAAATAAAAGAAACGCTCTCAGGCTCTGGAAAGGGGGCTGGCTCTGGTTCTCAGGCTCTTCTTCCTCGAGGATGCCTGGGTGGTCAGTTTCAGCTGCCTGCCTTTCCCAATGGATGGTATTTTGAATGGGAAGGAACTCCGGGGACAGCCTGGGGTCCGGCTGGCCTGGCCGAGGGCGGTAGGTTTATTCTCTGGGTGTCCTAGAGGGAACAGGCTCTGAGGCAGAAGCCTTCCATTCTTCCAAGGTTGTGTAGCTTTTGTATCTTATGTTGTTTTAGTTTGTAAACTGACCCTATCGAAACAAGATAATTAAAACTAACAGGGAGAATGATAGGAGAACTCAGGCAAGAAAAAGTTATTATTCCAAAGTTTTGAAGCTTTGAAATAAAGACTCCTTTCCTTTATCACCAAACCTTTGCCACTGGAATTTTGCCTAGAAGGTGGCAGTGGACAGCATGACCCCAGTTGCTGTTAGGTAACATATTCACTAAGATATTTCCAAATTTTAGATAATTATAACATTTATAGAGTATTTAATTTGTTCCAAGTACTATAATTCTACTTATATTAAACATACTTAATCCTCAGTACTCCCATCGGTGGTCTTCCTGGTGAAGTCGCTGAGGAATAGAGACATCAAATTACTTGCTCCAGACCACACAGCTAGATACTGCCCACACAGGAGTAAACCAGGAAGTCCTACTGCTGAGTCCATGTGCTTAACTGCTAAGGATACTGCTGCGGTGTTCAAAGTAACATATAACAAATACAAACGTTCTAACTTTTGAACTTTAGCTTTTATTGGGTAAGCATGTAAAAAGCCTAAATATTTAACATTTATATGTATATACATTTTTAAATAATATAATTTATTTGTGGTAAGTGACAAATATTTTGTTTTATATTTTTGGTTTTAAGCTTATCTCTAATGCTTTATTTATTTAGCCATATGATATGAAGCCCTTGTGTGTACAATAGATAAAATTTTAACTAACTTGTCTTACAAAAATCTGATGGGGTAAGCTGCACTTAACTGAAATGCACATGTCCCTATAACATGTTATGTATGGCACTATACACATAAAAGAACCATACTATCTGGGTACACAAAACTTGTAAAAATACTTGCATATCAAGGTTATATATGCTATAATTATGCAAAAGTACAGGACTACAACATAATGTTTTGGGGGAGGCATATTAGCCATTGTACTGGGAAATAGTCCACTGAAATGTCAACAACGTGTCAACTAAGTAAGTTTCTGAAAAATGTCTATGGGTTTAGCAAACAACAGAAACTTCATGTTCAATAGGAGGAAGGAACCATATTCAGAAATTATGAGGGACTGAAACAGCTGAGAAAGCATCGGCAACTATATATAGTTCACTATGAGAGTAAAGAATAAGGGTCAGAGTGGTGTGGGACGTGAGCCTGCAGAGCCATGGAGAGGCCTAGGCAATATGTGAAGGGGTCTGAGTGCTCCATCCTATAGCCAGTGAAGAGCCGTACAAGTGTATTAAGCAACAAAATATGTGAATTACTCGGGTCACACTGAGAAGTATGGGCTGGAGGTAGAGAGAAAGGGGAACAGCTAGCAGTAGTACCCACCGGAGTACTATTAGAGTCTGTATGAGGGATTTTGAAAGCTTGCATTTAAATAATTGTAGGAAAGAGAGATAATGGGTGATGAGGAAATTTAAGGAGGTCTGGAAGTCCTGGCTTGGGTGATTAAGAGGAATGATAGTAACATAAAATAACAAGTCTGGGTTGGGTAATTAAAAGGATAGTGGAACAACTAAACAGAATTCTAAACACAGGGCAAATAATTGTTTTAGTAGGGGGAAAATAAGAAAAGACAACCTAAGTACTGGGGTTTGAGGTACCTTTGTTATCCATGAGAAATTTGAATATGTCTATAAGGTTAGTTTCTGGTTTCTCAACAGAAACACTGTAAGCCAGAAGTGAACAGCATGAAATATT
This sequence comes from Mormoops blainvillei, assembly GCA_004026545.1. NCBI lineage: Eukaryota > Metazoa > Chordata > Mammalia > Chiroptera > Mormoopidae > Mormoops > Mormoops blainvillei. The sequence continues at coordinate 13,319 of PVJD01012194.1, forward strand.
CCAAGTAATGCAAAGCAAAGGCCTGCAAACAAGACTACTCTACCCAGCAAGGTTGTCATTTAAATGAAACATGAGAGTTTCCCAGACAAAAGAAGGTTAAAAGAATACACTTCCACCAAACCAGCATTGCAAGACATGCTAAAGCGACTGCTTTAAGAAGGTGAAGGAATAGAGTGAGAGAGAGAGAGGAACACAGGTACAAAGGGAAAAAATGGCAATGAACAAGTACCTATCAATAATAACCTTAAATGTAAATGAATTAAATGCTCCAATCAAAAGGCATAGGGTAGCTGAATGGATAAGAAAACATGACCTGCATGCATGGTGCCTACAAGAGACCCACATCACCAAAATACCCCTACACAGACTGAAAGTGGAAGGCTGGAAAAATATTCTAAGCAAATGGACAGGGAAAAAAAGCTGGGATAGCAATACTTACATCAGACAAAATAGACTTCAAAACAAAGGTCATAGAAAGAGACATATAAGGTCATTTCATAATTCTAAAGGGAAGAATACATCAGGAAGCTATAAACATTGTAAACATATATGTACCCAACATAGGAGCACCCAAATATATAAGGAAAATCTTAGAGGATATCAAGAAAGATATAGACAGCAAAACAGTTATAGTAGGTGATTTAACACCCTGTGTCAACAATGGACAGATTTTGCAAACAAAACAATCAACAAGGACATTATGACACGGAATGACACACTAGAGCAAAGAGACTTAACTGATATATAAAGAACATTTCACCTCAAAGAAGTAAAATGTACATTCTTTTCAAGTGCACATGGAACAGTTTCAAAGATAAACCACATGATAGGACACAAAACAAGCCTCGACAAATTCAAGAAAAATGAAGTCATATCAAGCATTTTCTCAAATCACAGTGGCTTCAAACTAGAAATGAACATAAAGAAAAACTCAATAGCATTCAAATCCATGGAGACTGGATAGCATGTTGCTAAACAATGAATGGGTAAACAATGAAGTGAAGGAAGAAATAAAAATGTTTCTGGAAACAACTGAAAATGAACACACAATAACTGAAAACCTATGGGACACAGTAAAGACAATCCTGAGAGGGAAATTCATAGCAATACAGGCCTACCTAAAAAATATAGAAACATTTCAAGTAAACTACCTACCCCTACATCTACAAAAACTACAAGAACAATAATAAGCAAAGCCCAGAGCCAGTTGCAGGAAGGAAATAATCAAGATCAGAGTAGAATTACATGACATAAGGATTATAAGATCAATTCGAAGGATCAGTGAATCCAGGAGCCTAGTTCTTTGAAAAGAAACAAAACTGACAAATCTTTAACCAGACTCATCAAGAAAAAGAGAAGACCCCAAAAAATCAAATCAAAAACAAGAAGCAAAATTATAGCCAATACCACAGAAATACAAAGGATTGTAAGAAATTACCACAAAAAAACTGTATGCCAAGAAAATGGACAAATTTCTAGAAATATATAATCCTCCAAAACTGAGTCAAGAAGAAGCAGACAGCCTGAATAAACTGATAACAGCTAGTGAAATTGAAGCAGTAATAAAAAAATCTGTAAGCACAAAAAAGCCCTGGGCTGGATGGTTCACAGGAGAATTTTACTAAACATTTAGAGGAGAACTAACCCTGATTCCTCTCAAGCTATTCCAAAAAGTCCAAGAACAGTGAAAACTCTCAAACTCTTTTTACAAGGTCAGTATTATCCTAAGTCCAAAACCACATAGACACAACAAAGAAAGAAAACTACAGGTCAACATCGCTGTTGAGCAAAGATGCCAATATCCTCAACAAAATACTGACAAACCAGATCCAGCAACACATTAAAAAGATCATACACCATGATCAAATGGGATTCATTCCAGGGTTGCAAGGATGGTACAATATTCACAAATCAATAAATGTAATATATCACATAAACAATATGAAAGGCAAAAACCACAAGATCATATCAATAAATGCTGAAAAAGCATTTGATAAAGTACAGCACTAATTCATGATAAAAACACTGAGCCAAGTGGGAATAGAAGGAGTGTATCTCAACATAATAATTGTCATATATGAGAAACCTGCAGTCAATATCATATTCCATGGGCAAAAACTAAAAGCTTTCCTACTAAGATCAGCACAAGTCAAGGATGTCCTCTTTTACCACTTCTATTCAAAATAGTACTGGAAATTTTGCCACAGTGGTGAGACTAAAAAAAGAAATAAAAGTCATCAAAATTGGAAAGAAGCAGGTAAAGCTGTCATTGTTCACAGATGACATGATAGCATACATAGAAAACCCTATAGACTTCACCAAAACAACTACTTGACCTAATAATGAATTTGGCAAAACAGCAGGATTCATAGTCAACATTCAGAAATAGAAGGCATTTTTGTATAGCAACAAGGAAATATCAGAAACAGAAGTTAGGGAAAAAAACCCTATTTACTATAGCAACAAGAAAAATAAAATACTTAGGAATAAACTTAACCAATGAGATAAAAGGCCTGTACTCAGAAAAGTACACAGTACTGAAGAAAGAAATTAAAGAAGACACAAATAAATGGACGCATATGCCATGTTCATGGATTAGAAGAATTAACATCATTAAAATATCCTTAATACCCAAAACAATCTATAGATTCAATGCAATCCCTATCAAAATACCAATGACATATTTCACAGATATAGAACAAATGTTTCCAAAATTTGTATGGAACCAGAAATGAACACAAGTACTATCAGCAATTTTGAGAAAGAAGAACAAAGTAGGAGGGATCACAATACTTGATATCAAACTATATTACACGGCCATTGTAATGAAAACATTCTGGTATTAGCATAAGAATGGGAACATAGTTCAGATACCTCATATAGCAATATTTTCATCAATACATCCCCTAGGGCAAGGGGTATGAAGGGAAGAACAAACAAATGGGGCAACATCAAACTAAAAAGGTTCTGCACGGCTAAAGAACATATGAACAAAATGGAAAGGGAACCAACTGTATAGAAAAACATATTTGCCAATGAAACCTCGCACAAAGGTTTGATCTCCAAAATACATAAAGAACTCATGTGACTCCACATTAGAAAAACAAACAATCCAATTTAAAAAGGGGCAAAGGACCTGAACAGATACTTCTCCATGAAGGACATACACATGGCCCAGAGACTCATGAAAGGATGCTCAGCATCACTATCCATCAGAGAGATGCAAATTAAAACCACAATGAGATACCACTTCAGAATGACCATCATTAATAAATCAACAAACAACAAGTGCTGGTGAGATTTTAGAGAAAAGGGAGCCCTAGTACACTGTTGGTGGGAATGCAGACTGGTACGACCACTGTGGAAAACCATATGAAATTTCCTCAGAAACTAAAGATGGAACTGCCTTTCGATCCAGTAATCCCACTTCTGGAATTATACCCTAAGAATCCCGAATCACCAAATCAAAAGAATCTATATACTCCAATGTTCATAGCAGCATTATTTACAATAGCCAAGTGCTGGAAACAGCCTAAGTGTCCATCAGTAAATGAGTGGATCAAAAAACTGTGGTACATTTACACAATGGAATACTATGCAGGAGAAAGAAAGAGGAACTCCTACCCTTCACAACAGCATGGATAGAACTGGAGAGTATTATCCTAAGTGAAATAAGCCAGGTGGTGAAAGACAAATACCACATGATCTCACCTATAAGGGGAACCCAATGAACAAAACAAACAAGCAAAAGAGAAAAATAGAACCAGAGGCATGGAAACAAGATACAGACTGACATTGACCAGAGGGGAGGTGGGAAGAGGATAATGGGAGAAAGAAGAGGAAGGGGCAAGTTAAGGAACATGGATATAGGACTCATGAGCATGGACAATGGGGTAGAGATTGTCCGTGGGAGTGGGGGAATGTGGCAGGGGAGAGCAATATGGGAAAAAGCTGGACTACTATAACTGAACAAGAATAAAAAAAAGAAATTTGAATATATGAATTCAGCACTTGGTATAGATATAGTCAGCATTTTTGAACTTGTGGTCAATAATTTAAAATCATCTTAGTTATTACAATCATCCAAGAAAAGTAAATGAAAAAACGGAAAGCCCTCCAACTAATATAAACTTATACACCAATGTAAAATCAATGATAATATTATTAAGCACTTGCAAAGTGGGACTGATTACAGGGGTGCCTAATCCTTGGCTTCTTTGGCAGAGACTGTGCTGCTGTAGTAATTATAATAAAGTGCAAGTCTTTACTAAAGTTGCAGATTGAAATAGATGACAGGACAGGTAATTTGTTTTCCTGGACTGAGGCTTACCCTAGGGTTATCATAGAAGAAATTGGCACTAAATTACTATCAGATTTGTGTCAAAGAAATATTATGAGTTGTTTTAGGGCAGAAATTCACTGAAGTTTTGTGCACAGCCTAAAAGAATCCTTTTTCTCCCCCACTTTCCAAATTAAGCAGGAGAAGAGCAGATAGTTTTCTATTAAAACTAATTTATCCTAAAGCTTTCCTTTATCAGTTTAATACTTTAGACAGATTTCTTTTCAATCTACAATGATTAATTAGAAAATGTCCAACTGCTACAGAATTGGTCTGAGACTGCAGGCAGACAAGATAGTAGGAGCCTAGTCATTAATATCTCATGGAATAAAGATGTTTATTAAAAAGCCTTGGACAGGTTAGAAAATCCTTTGATAGACTTATATAACTGCATTTCCATCAGGTTCCCTTACTTGCATAGAGTGAACATCGTGATCTTTACAGAGATAATGCTTTTTATTCCTTATTTCTTCTAAGAAGCCACATCACTACAAGGAGATTGGTATGGAATGTGAAGGAAGCTCAAAAAGGTTGCTAGCCTGCCATGGGTGGCAGCTAAAGTCCTAGGGAGACATTTCAGTGGCCAGGGGTTTCTCCTGAGAAGTGTGGGGTCTAAACTCCTAGCTGGGCTCCCTAGCCTACAGTACCAGAAGTAGGAGAGGAATCAAAAAAACATAGGGCTGTGAAAAGCAGTAGGGATTCTGTCCAACAGGGAGAGATGGCTACAGATGCAGAGAGCCTCATAAAGCATCAGTGCACAAAATTTCCTTTATACCCATTTACCAGGGGCTCTGGCAGAGTGAGAACAGAGCAGGCTAGAGCCACATGGGGCAAGCTTAGGGCATGTGGCTCTGGGGAGAGAACTGAAGGAACAGCTGCTAGGATCCCTGAGCCCAGTCATTTCCCACACTGCAGAAGCCATCTTTAGAGGGGAGGCAGAGTGTTTCCCTCTAAGCAGCATCAGTCTGAGCGGAAGCTATAGCATTACCAGCAGGCTTCACTATTACCCCATCTTGTGGTGCTTAAGCCTTGCTGCTAAGGAGTACAGGTATGACTTTTACTGGCTAACCCTACAGAAAGCCTGTAGGCAGAGACAGATCTCTGAGAGGTCAGAGACTTAGTTGATTCTCACCCAGGCTCAATGTTGGTAAAAGCCTATCTTGGTGAATGGTATGATTCTTTCTAAACACACCAAGCCCCAGTAGGAGGAACGACAAGCTGTGGGTTGCTGAGAGCCCAGGACCAGTCACAGTCAGTGTTTGACATAGGTATGCACCAGAGTCTTTGCAGATCTACCTAATATAGAGAAACAAATATAAAATAACAACCAAAATGAGAAGAAACACACACACACACACACACACACACACACACAGATCCCAAAGGAAAGGACAAGAGAATTTCCAGAAGAAGAACTATATGAAATGGAAGCAAGCAATTAATCAGATAGTTTACAGTAATGATTATAAGAATACTCAACATCATGAAAAAATGACATTAAAAACCATAAAAAAGAACCGGTCAGAAATAAAGAATGCAATTACTGAAATAAATACTACATTAGAAGAAAGAAGTAAGTTAGATGAAGCAGAGGATTGAATCAGTGATTTGGAAGACAAGATAGGGGAAAAAACCCAGGCAGAGCATCAAACAGAAAAAAGAATTTTTAAAAATGAGGAGAGTTTAAGAAATTTTGGAACAACATGAAGCATAACAGCATCCAAATCATGGGAATTCCAGAAGCATAAGAGAGTGAGCAAGGGATCAAGAACCTATTTGAAGAAATAATTATTAAAACTTCCCTAATTTGGTGAAGGAAAATGACACACAAGTCTGGGAAGATCAGATAATCCCAACAAGTTGGATCCAAAGAGACCTGCACCAAGATACACCATAATTAAAATGGCAAGGCTTAAAAATGAGGAGAGAATCCTAAAACCTAGAAGAGAAAAGCAGATAGTTACCTAAAAGGTGGCTCCAATTGAACTGTCATCTGATTTCTCAACAGAAACATTTTAGGCCAAAAGGAAGTGGCATGAAATATCCAAGGTGATGAAAAGAAAGGACCTACAACCAAGGTTACTTCACCCAGCAAAGCTAACATTTAAAATTGAAGGAGGAAATAAGAGCTTCCCAGCCAAGGAAAAGCTAAAGGAGTTTGCTAACACCAAACCAGTTCCACAAAAAATGTTAAAGGGTTAGCTTTAAGAAGAAGAAGAGGAAGAAAAAGGAAAAGAAAAAAAAAAGGAAAATAGTTTAGCAATAATATGGCACTAAATGCATATCTGTCAGTAATCACCTTAAATGTAAATGCTATAAATGCTCCAATCAAAAGACATAGGGTAGCTGAATGGATAAGAAAACAAGACCCATATATATGCTACCTCGAAGAGACTCATCACAGATTGAAAGATACACACAGGCTAAAGTAAAGGGATTGAAAAAGATATTTCATACAAATAGAAAGGAAAAAATAAGCTGGGATAGCAATACCTATAAGATGACAAAATAAATTTTAAAACCAAGGCTATAGTAAGAGATGAGGAGGGACACTATATAATGCAAAAGGGAACAATCCAACAAGTGGATATAACCCTAGTAAACATTTATGCATCCAATATTACAAAGCAGTTAAATATGTAAAGCAAATCTTGATGGACATAAAGGGAGAGGCTGACAGAAATACAGTTATGTGGGGTTTTTAACACCACATTGACTTCAATGGATAAATCTTCCAAACAGAAAATCAACAAGGAGATGATGCCCTTAAATGGCACACTAGATTAAATGGATTTAATTGATAACTTCAGAACATTTCACCCCAAAACAGCAGAATATACATACTTCCTAAGTGCACATGGAAGCTTTCCTAGGATGGACCACATGTTAGGCTACAAAACAAGTCTCAATAAGTTTAAGAAGACTGAAATAATATCAATATCTTCTCTGACCACAGGGCTATGAAACTAGAAATAAATCACAAGAAGAACATTGAAAAACACATAGACATGAAATCAAACATGTTTTTAAATGGGTCATCAACAAGATCAAGCAAGAAATGCAGAAATATCTTGAAATAAATGAAAATGAGAACACAACAATCCAAAATCTGTGGAACACAGGAAAAGCAATCCTAAACAGAAAATTTAAAGCATTATAGGTCTATCTCAAGAAACAAGAAAAAGCTCAAATAAACAATCTAATTTTGCCCTTAAAGGAACTTGAAAAAGAACAAATAAAACAAAGCCCAAAGTAGATAGAAACAGGAAATAATTAAGATCAGAGGTGAAATAAATGAAACAGAGTAAAAAAAATATTTAAAGATCAATGATTCCAAGAGCTGGTCCTTTGAAAAGATGAACAATATTGACCAACATTTAGCCAGACTCACCAAGAAAAAAAGAGAGAGGGCCCAAATAAATAAAATCAGAAATGAAAGAAGAGGAATAAAAAATTACACCAAAGAACTACAAAGGATTATAACAAAATGTTATGAACAACTATATGCTAACCAACTGGACAACTGGGAAAAAATGGATAAATTTCTAGAAACATAGGTTTCTAAAACTAAATCAGGAAGAATCAGAGAGTCTGAATAGACAGATTACACCTAGTGAAATTGAAACAGTAATCAAAAAACTCCCAACAAACAAGCCCTAGACCAGATGGTTTCAGAGGAGAATTTTACCTAACATTCTGAGAAAAACTAACATCTCAGCTTTCCAAACTATTTCAAAAAATTCAAGAGGAGGGAAGGGTCCCAAGCTCATTTGATGAGACCAAATTATCCTAATTCTAAAACCAGATAAAGACACTACAAAAAAAAGGAAATTATAGGCCAATATCCTTGATGAACATAGATGCTAAAATCCTCAACAAAATATTAGAAAACCAAATACAGAAATGCATGAAAAAGATCATACACCATGATCAAGTGGGATTTATTGAAGAAGATACAAATAAGTGGAAGCACATACCATGTTCATGTATAGGAAGAATTAACATCATTAAAATGTCCGTATTACCTTAAGCAATCTATGATTCAATGCAACTCATGTCAAGGTTCCAATGATGTATTTCACAGAACTAGAAAAATATTGCAAAAACTTACATGGAACCATGAAAGGCCCTGCATAGCAACAGTAATCCAGAGAAAGAAGAACGAAGTTGGAAGACTTGCACTATCTAATATTAAACTATAGTATAAGGCCATAGTAATCAAAACAGCATGGTGCTGGAATAAAACTAGGCACACAGATCAGTGGAACTGACTAGAGAGCCCAAAAATAAACCTGGACTTTTATAGTCAATTAATATTAGACAGAGGAAGCAAGCACATACAATAGTATAAAGATAGTTTCCTCAGTAAGTGGTGTTGAGAAAATTGGGCAGATATGTGTAGAAAAATGAAACTAGACCATCTTCTTACAACACACACAAGAATAAATTCAAAATGGATTAAATATTTAAATGTTAGACACAAAACCATAAAAACCCTAGAAGAAAACATGGGCAGCAAAATCTCAGTTATTTCTCTTAGCATTATTTTATTGGATATATCTCCACAGGCAGAGGAAACAAAAGAAAAAGTAAATATGACTACATCAAAGTAAAAAGTTTTTGCACAGAAAAGGAAAACATCAACAAAATGAATAGACAACCCATAGAATGGGAAAACAGATTCTCTGATACATCTAATAAGCAGTCAATATCCACAATTTATAAAGAACTTAAAAAACTCAACACCAAATGAACAAACAAGTCAATTAAAACATGAGAAAAGGACCTGAACATACACTTATACAAAGAGGATATACAGATGGCCATAGACATATGAAAAGATACTTAATGTGATTAATCATTGGAGAAATATAAATAAAAACCACAGTAAGATATTATCTTACATCTGTCAGAATGGCTATCATTAATAAATCCACAAACAACTAGTTCTGATGAGGATGTGGAGAAAGGGGAACACTTTCGCACTGTTGGTAGGAAAGCAAATTGGTGCAGCCACTGTGTAAAGCAGTATGGAGATACCTCAAAAAAATTAAAATATGGATCTGTCTTTTGACCCAGTGATCCCACTTCTGGAAATATATCCAAATGAGCCCAAAACATTAATTCAAAACAATATATCCACCCCTATGCTCGTTACATTATTTACAATCACCAAGATAAGGAAGCAGCCCAAGTGTCCATTAGTAGATGAGTCGGTAAAACCACTATGGGACATTTACACAATGGAATTCTACTTGGCCCTAAAAAAAGAAGAAAATTTTACCCTTTGTGACTGTGTGGATGGACCTGGAGAACATTATGTTAAGTGAAATAAACCAGTCAGAAGAAAAATACCACATGATTTTAGTCATATGTGGAATCTAATATTCAAACTGAGCTAAAAGTAAAATAGAGACAGACTCATTGATAGAAAGCAGGATGACAGCTATGAGGGTAGAGTAGGTTAGGGGTGGATGGATGGAGCAACAGGGGAAAAAGACTCATGCACATGGAAAACTCTGTGGTGATTGTGGTAGGCAGGGGTTATAATAGGACTAAATAGTAATGGAAAAAACAATAAAAAAGAAAAAGAAAAAAGAAAAAACAAATATCTATATACTTACCAGTGGAAGCTATTATGATAACTGATTCAAATACATTTATGGCATTCCAGAAAGCTAGCAAAAGACACAATTCCTCTCCCCTTCCATAGGAGAGAGTTAACGCTAGAAAGTGGTTTCCCAGAAAAGAAATAGATTTCCCAGTCCTTTAGCATTTATTTTAGGCTTTCTGACTGGTTCTTGTCAGAGGAATACAAGTGGAATTAATATGTGTTAGTCCCTGGGTTTAGAGGCATGTGTTCCTTCTCTATATCTCCTTTTTCATTCCACAGGCTGGAAACAGGGGCCAACATAAGACTTGTGGATATCAAATCTAGGTTCAGAGAATCCTCACATGGAGAAAGTTTAAGCTTAATGTTGATCTTACAAGGAAATCTTAGAATGTAAATTATAATTCATTATGCAATATCGGTCTTTTATATTTTCATATCAGTTCACCAGTCAGTCATGGGCTAAGGGCTACCCATGGGAGATATAATCCCCTAGGGCCTCTGGCTCCTTATGTATGTAGGCAACATATTTCAAGTATCAATTTCATATTTTCTGGAAGAGAGTCACAGGTATCAACCTTAGAAGTAAAAGAACACAGAAACCACAGGAAGACTGCGCATAAACAGTAAAAGGTTTGAGGACATCCGAGCAGAGCACTGATAGCATATGCACTATGCAGCCAAAAATCATTTGGCCATAATCGACATGAATAATAACTCTGGTAGTGACCAATATACCTCCCTATCTAAGAGGAGATTATAACCAGATAGCAAGGGTCTCCTTTTATACCATTCTCAGGGCTATCAGGAAAAACAGAAATAACTGAAAATACATTTTTTAAAAGGCACAGTTTTTCACATTCACAAACCTTTATACAGATACACATAAAAATAGGTCATGCAAATCTACCCTAAAACTAGCAAAAGTGGAACTCATTATTCAGGGATTATGTCTAGTAATAGAATCTATCTGACTACAGGGTCCTGGAGAGGAGTGGGTTACCATTAAAGCCAACAGTGATTTCAGATAGCCCTGTTAAGACTTCTGGTTGCATTGTTATGACAAATAAAATTTAACCTAAAAAATTCATAGACATGTCAAACTTTATAGGTTGAAATGGTTCAAATTAGTCTACAGAATAGGATGATTGGAATGTGCCCTTTATTTGCCAAGAGGTAGACAAAACTCTGGCTTTCATTAACAATGATTCTATCAAAGAGTGACTGCAACAATATGAGTAACAGTAACTTTGAATGAAGACCCACCTAAGTTGTGGCAGATATATTAACAGTAATGGGAGAATTAGTGATCAGTGACTCTCCTCTCAATACTAGAGACTTGTATATATTTATGACTCTAGTAAGGCTCAGTGAGAGAAAGTACTGCAGCAATAGCAGCCTCTGAGGCTGAAGGAGCAGCAATGAGCATTTAGAGGCGAATTTCAGGATTCTTATTGCTTAGAATCTCGGTAACATACATCGATATTCAGAGACTTTTGGAAGGATGATAATGAGACCTCTAAAATTATCATTGACAAAAACTCTTCATCATCTTTAAAGTCCATGAAGTTAGAAACCGAAACTTGATTCCCATGTGGTTATTTATTGACTGTGAAAATAATATAGCAGGGAAGCACTCTAGCAGAAGGCAAGGGAGAATAAGAGCAATCTGACAGCACTGATAAAAATGGTATTGGTGAAAAAAAAGTTTCACAGGGGCCAGAAGGAGAAGACACCTAAGAAAAGAATATTGTTCTAGTGGCATAGAATTGCCTCACTTTTAAAAAAAATATATTTTATTGATTATGCTATTGCAGTTGTCCCAGTTTTCCCCCTTTCCCCCCTCCACCAAGTACCCTCCATTCACACTGAAAATGACCCCCCTTAGTTCATGTCCATGGGTCATGCATATAAGTTCTTTGGCTACTCCATTTCCTATATTGTTCTTAACATACCCCTGTCTATTCTGTACCTACCAATTTGTGCTTCTTAATCCCTGCACTTTCCCCACATTCCCTCTCTTCCCCCTCCTAACTGATAACCCTACAACTGATCTCCATATCTATTATCTTGTTTCTGCTTGTTTGTTTAGTTTGTTTTTTAGATTCAGTTACTAATAGCTGTGAATTTATTGCCATTTTAATATTCATCATTTTGATCTTCTTCTTTTTCTTAAATAAGTCCCTTTAACATTTCATATAATAACTCTGCATCTGAATGATTGCTTATCTCCATTTCGTTTAGTTCTTTTTCTTGAGTTTTGATCTATTCTTTTCATTTGGGCTTGGTGATGATGAATTCCTTTAGCTTTACATTGTCTGGGAAACACTTTATCTGCCCTTCCATTCTAAATGATAGCTTTGCTGGGGAGAGTAATCTAGGTTGTAGGTATTTGCTTTTCATTATTTTGAATATTTCTTGCCAGTCCTTCTAGTCTGCAAAGTTTCTTTTGAGAAATCAGCTGCTAGTCTTATGGGAACTTCTTTGTAGGTAACTCTCTGCTTTTCTCTTGCTGCTTTTAAGATCCTCTCTTTATCTTTAATGGTTGGCATTTTAATTATGATGTTTCTTGGTGTGGTTCTCTTTGTGTTCATCTTGTTTGGGACTCTCTGTACTTCCTGGACTTGTGTGTCTATTTCCTTCACCAAATTAGGGAAGTTTGCTTTCATTATTTTTTCAAGTAAGTTTACAATGTCTTGCTCTTTCTCTTCTCCTTCCAGCATCCCTGTGACTTGAATGTTGGAATGTTTGAAGTTACCCCAGAGGCTCCTTACCTTATCCTTGTTTTTTTGGAATCTTTTTTATTCTTGCTGTTCCGATTGAATTTTTTTCTTTCTTGTGTTCCAAATCATTTATTTGATTCTTGGCTTCATCCACTCCACTGTTGATTCCTGTGAATTGTTCTTTATTTCACTTAGTGTTACTTTTATCTGCCTGGGTCTTCTTTATGCTGTTGAAGTAACCAGTAAGTTCCTAGAACATCCTAATAACCAGTGTTTTAAACTCTGCATCTGATAGATTGCTTATCTCCATTTTGTTTAGTTCTTTTTCTTGAGTTTTGATCTATTCTTTCATTTGGGCTATTTTTTTATTCCTCTTCTCAGTTTGGCAGCTTCCCTGTGTTTGTTTCTATGAATTAAGTAGAGCTGCTTTGACTCCTTGTCTTATAGCATGGCCTAATGTAGAAAAGCACACCATACTGGATGGGTCAGAGCCTTAGGTAATCACCTGGGCAGGGCAACCCATATGAACCAGGTTCATGGAGTCTCAGGTATGGTGCTTCTCTATGGCTCTGTGTTGGAGAGGGCTCAGAAAGGGGACAATGGTTACTGCCTGACCTCTGGAGTTTTGTCCCCCAGTGCTGGTCCAGATGTCAGACGCTTCTGTTTCTCCCTGTATGCCACCGGTGCCACTGGAGCCCAGAGGGGGTGAGCTCACATAAGCCCTAAGACCACCCTGGGCCCTTTAAGATGAGACACCTGAGAATCCTGCAGTTTCCTCCACCACTCCAAATCCCACTGGTTTTTATAGCCAGGAATTTTGGGGACTTATGTTTTTGGCCCTGGAGCCCTGGGCTGGGATCTCTCGCTTATAGGATACCCCTCCAGATTTTTATCCACCACACATGGGTGTGGCGCTTCCTGTTCCATGTCCCTGTGTCTCTGCCCCTCCTACCCATCTGAATGAATGTGACACCTTTACATTCTTGACTGGCAGAATTTCTGATGATTCAGGGTGATAGTTGTTTTGTAGTTTAGTTGTAATTTTTCTGTGGCTGTGTGAGGAAGCAAGCCAATTTACCTATGCCTCCATCTTGACTGGAAAATGGTCTCACTTTGAATTGAAGGGACCAATCAGATCACAAGGGAGCCATTAGATTTTCTTTCAGGTCTTTACATATGGTGCTTTACACAAAGGAGTAAAGAGAACCAAGAACATATGTAAACCCCAAGAAAATATAAGAATCTCTTGGGCAAAATATAGCTCTAATGACTAGTTACTAGAACATGCCACATGAATATCTGTATTTTCTAACTTTGAAAACAGTGCTCTATCAAGAAGATGACACCATCTATTGTTTTCCTTCATTTTGGTTCTGAGGAAATCTTTTGCCTAAAGGAGGTGAAACAAAATATAGGCTGGTAGAATTCAATGGGGGACACTCATGCAAAATTTTAAGCCCATAATCCTGCATTTCTCTTTCACATTACCTACTAGAAGAGGAAAAGCTAGAATAAAGTATTTATTATGTTTTTTTTATTTTTAACTTTATTTTTCTTGGTTTACACTATTACAGATGTCCCCCTTTTTTTTTTCCCATTTGCCCACCTCCACCCTGCCTTCTCCTCTTCCCTTAGGCCATCACCACATTGTTGTCTGTGCCTATGGGTTATGCATATATATATTTTTGCTAATCCGTTTTAGTTTAAAAATTATCCTTTTTTTTTATTGTTGAGTTACAGTTATCCCACCTCTTTCCCCATTGTTCACCCCAACCTCCTACTTCCACGATCAATCACCATCCATTGTCTCTATCCATGAGTCCTCTATTCATGTACCTTGGCTTGCCCGTTTCCCTTCTTTCCCCCATTATCCTCTTCATCCCACCACTCTGATCACTGTTCATTTGTTCTTTATTTCCAGATCTCTTGTTCTGTTTGTTGATTAGGTTCCATTTACAGGTGAAACCATATGGTATTTGTCTTTTCACAACCTGGCTTATTTCACTTAGCATAATGCTCTCTAGTCTCATCCATGTTGTTGGGAAGAGTAGGAGTTCCTTCCTTCTTTCTGCTGTGTAGTATTCCATTGTATAAATGTACCACAGTTTTTTGATCCACTTATTTACTGATGGACACTTATGCTATTTCTAACTCTTGGCTATTGTACATAACAGTGCTATGAACATTGTGGTGCATAGATTCTTTTGAATTGGTGTTTCAGGATTCTTAAGTTATATTCCCAGCTATATCTCGGGATCACTGGATTGAAAGGCAGTTACATTTTTAGTTTTTTGAGGAAGTCCCATTCTGTTTTGCATACTGGTTGCACCAGTCTGCATTAATGGTAACAGTGTGCTAGGGTTCCCTTTTCTCTACAACCTCTCCAGCACTTGTTTTTTGATTTATTAATGATGGTCATTTTGACCAGTGGAAGTGGTATCTCATTGTGGTTTTAATTTGCATCTCTGTGATGGCTAGTGATGTTGAGCAATTTTGCATGTGTCTATTGTCTCTCTGTATGTCCTCCGTGGGGATGTGTTTGTTCAGCTCCTTTGCCCTTCTTTAAATTGAATTGTTTGTTTTTCTGGTATGGAGTCATGTGAGTTATTTATATATTTTGGAGATCAAACCCTTGTGTGAGGTATCATTGGCAAATATGTTTTTCCATACAGTTGGTTCCCTTTCCATTTTGTTCACATTTTCTTTAGCTATGCAGAAGCTTTTTAGTTTGATGTTGCCCCATTTGTTTATTCTTTCCTTTGATCATTTGCTGTAGGGGATGTATCAGTAAAAATATTGCAGCACAGGATATCTGAAATTTTTCTGCCTATATTTTCATCTAGAACCTTCATGGTGTTATGAATTATATCCAAGTCTTTTATCCATCTTGAGTTTATTTTGGTGTATGATGTAAGTTGGTGGTCTAGTTTCATTCTTTTGCGTGTACTTGTCCAGATCTCCCAACACCATTTATTGAAGAGGCTATTTTTACTCCATCTTATATGCCTACTCCCTTTGTCAAATATTAGCTGACTGTATTGACATGGGTATATTTCTTTGCCCTCTATTCTGTTCCATTGACTATCTGTCTGTTCTTATGCTAATACCGGAATGTTTTGATTACGGTGGCCTTGTAATATAGTTTGATATCAGGTATTGTGATTCCTCCCACTTTGTTCTTCCTTCTCAAAATTTCTGAGGGTATTAGAGGTTTATAGTTCCATATAAATTTTTGATTTGTTCTATATCTGTGAAATATGTCATTGGTATTTTGATAGGGATTGCATTGAATCTTTAGATTGTTTTGGCTATTAAAGACATTTTAATGATGTTAATTCTTCCAATCCATGAACATGGTATATGCTTCCATTTATTTGTGTCTTCCTTAATTTCTTTCTTCAGCATTGTGTAGTTTCTGAATGCAGGTCTTTTACCTTCTCAGTTGAGTTTATTTCTAAGTATTTTATTTTTCTTGTTGTTATAGTAAATAGTTTTTTTTTCCCCTAATTTCAGTTTCTGACATTTCATTGTTAGTGTGCAAATATGTATTCAGCTTCTGAATGTTGACTTTGTATCCTGCTGTTTTGCCAAATTCATTTATTAGGTCAAGTGGTTCTTTTGGTGGAGTCTATAGGGTTTTCTATGTACACTATCATGTCATCTGCAAACAGTGACAGTTTTACTTCCTCCTTTCCAATTTGGATACCTTTTATTTATTTTTCTTGTCTGATCACTGTGGCTAGAACTTCCAATACTATGTTGAATGGCAGTGGTTTAAGAGGATACCATTGACTTGTGCTGATCTTAGTGGGACAGCTTTTAGTTTTTGCCCGTGGAATATGATGTCGGCTGCAGGTTTCTCATATACAACCTTCATTATGTTGAGGTATGCTCCCTCTATCCCCATTTTGCTGTGTGTTTTTATCATAAATCAGTGCTATACTTTATCAAATGCTTTTTCAGCATCTATTGATATGATCTTGTGGGTTTTGTCTTTCATATTGTCTATGTGATGTATTACATTTATTGATTTGTGTGTATTATATAATCCTTGCATCCCTGGGTTGAATTCCACTTGATCATGGTGTATGGTCTTTTAAATGTATTGCTGGATCTGGTTTGCCAATGTTTTGTTGAGTATTTTGGCTTCTATGTTCATTAGTGATATTGGCCTGTTGTTTTGTATACTGGTTGTGTCTTTATCTGGTTTAGGGAATAGGATGGTACTGACCTCATAAAAAAGAGTTTGGGAGTCTTCCCTCTTTTTTGATTTTTTGCAATAGTTTGGGAGGAATTGGCGTTAGCTCTTTCTTCTCTGAATGTCTTGTAAAATTCTCCTGTGAACTGATCCAGCCCAGGGCTTTTGTGTATGGGGAGTTTTTTGATTACTGCTTCAATTTCATTAGCTGGTATCAATCTATTCAGGCTTTCTGCTTCTCCTTGACTCAGTTTTGGAGGATTACGTGTTTCTAGAAATTGCTCATTTCACCCAGATTTTGAAATTTCTTGGCATGTTGTTGTCTATAGTAATTTCTTATGATCCTTTGTATTTCTGTGGTATCGGTTATAATTTTGCTTCTTTCATTTTGATTTTATTTATTTGGGCCCTCTGTCTTTTTTTCTTGAGTCTGGTTAAAGACTTGTTGATTCTGTTTATCTTTTCAAAGAACCGGTTCCTGGGTTTATTGATTTTTTGAATTTTACATTTAGTTTCTATGTCATTTAGTACTGCTCTGATTTCAATTATTTCTTTCCTTCTACTTGGCCCTGGTTTGTTTGCTGTTGTTCCTCTAGTTTTTGTAGATGTAGGGTTAGACCATTTATTTGAAATTTTCCTATCTTTTTTAAGTAGGCTTGTATTGACATGAACTTCCCTCTCAGGACTGCTTTCACTGTGTCCCATAAGTTTTGGGTTGCTGTATGTTCAGTTTCAGTTGTTTCTAGAAATTTTTTGATTTCAATACTACATACTATATTTACCAAACAAAAATCTAATTGCAGTAACTTAAACTGAATTGATAAGGTTGCAGAAATATATTAATAATTATTATTTTTACTTTTCCTATTAGAACCAAACTGGAAGATAGAGACCTATAGACAATAAAAAACTATTTATAATTAAAATTCTTAAGACTTAATTCTCTATATTCTTTTTAGATTTATTATAATTCTTTTGTCATTAAGATTGTTCTTTATATTAGTGATAATTGCATGTTTACCCAGTAATTTTAGTTCTTATTTACAAATCTTTATCATTGTATACCCAAACAGTATTATGCGTTATGGACTCTCTGGGACCTTATCTTCCTATTTTCTTCTACAAAACTTACAACTTTGTACTGAGTGGTTGGATGGAATTAACTTCTTCACGAGCTTAGCCTCATAAATTTAGAAAACTATTTTCAAAATTAATAGTCATTAGAACTTTAAATAAAGTGCAATAACTAAGTGAATTATCTTAATACACTAATTTTCTTTATAACAGTTTTATTAAAAATATTTATTCATCCTAATTAATGCCTGCTATAATATATAATATATAATAATATACATTCTGTGTAATAATATTTTATATATCACTATCACTCTTCTTTATCATAGAATATTACTATAAGAACAGAAACATTGAAATGAAGGAAATTCAGTATTTCCTGGTGAAAGTAGTGCTGTATAATCAGATGGTGGATAATAGGTTTCTTTTCTACATATGAAGCATCTATGCTCATATAAGATAGATATGTAATTTGATTAGCATTCTTATTCTTAGAATTCTCTTTTAATATTATTAGAAGTGAATCATAAATCATTTATGGTCACAATCAGTTCTGTAGTTATCTCAAGGCTGATCAAATTTCATCGACATCCCTACTTACTTATGCTCCTTCTTAGGCAAAGCCATATACTCCAGAGAATACAAAATTAGTTAATGAACAGCCATCTCAAAGAGCTTGCAACTAACTATTAAAGTTCTACTTTAAATCAACTCAGGAGAAAGTAAAATAAATGAATTAAAGATCAAAAGAAAATGCTATCACACACGTGAATGTACTAGAAAAGCTCATTTTGTTAAAATTGTTTCATAAGACATCTACTCTGAGAGTTTCAGTGACCCTGAGTTCCTCCAACATAATAGATTGAATTGAGCATGAGATTGGTTGTTTGGAGACTTCATTACTTTTTCTGAACCTAAGATACCTTAGGCAAATCAATTCACCTTTTTCTAATATGAATTTCCCCTATTACTGTTCTTAATTTCATATATTCAAAAATCTGTTAAAAAAAAACAAAACAAAACCTTTTAAGTCATGAAGTAGAGCATGCTGCCAGCATTTTAAGTCTTGAAATACTGTCTTTTTGTCTCTAGAATTCACGGTTCACTTTTTTTTTTTTCATATCCCTGGTCTTTTTTTGATGTGTGGTCACAGTCCAAACATTTCAGAGAATTAAGGTTTTATTAGGCATATTGAATCCTACAACAAACCTCAAAGAATCTACATTTTTACATCAGATAGAATAAAGGTTACATGCTTTATTCTCAACTTCATAGCCACGTTTAAATTGTGATTCTGGAGCTGAGTCTGAAGTCCACAGTGGAAATATGTTTCTTAAAAGAATTATTTCTTTAAATAATTTGGTGTGAAGTAAAAGAAAGAAAGAAAGTAGAGGTTATTATGAAAAATAATCACTGTCTTAAAAATGAAACACTTCTGCCATTTCTGTATTCTATCTGTCACACATGACTAAGATACACTTGGAATGAAAATGAAGACATGGGAGACTTGCATAGACAAGAGCTCAAAAGTCTTTGTGAATTTTTCACTGCCTGAATCATCTTTGGATCAGGGTGTTATCTAACTCTTAGGTCGTAAGTTAGGACCATATATCTATGAAGGTTCTCCCAGTCAAATCTTCTTTATTATAATTTACCCTAATGCGGAACATGACATCATTCCTCTAAAGAAGTGAAAACATATATTCTTCTATATAATAAAGATGCTTTAGTCATGTGGGCTGCTTTAGAAAACCAGGTGATGTAACTGATTTTTCGTGTTTGTGGGCTTTACATCCTCATTTGCTATGGACCTTCTACCCCAGAGCAGAAAACTGAAATGAGACTGTGGGATAAAATGCTATTACGGGGGCCCCAGAGATGACAAGTGATTATTTCTACCACTTGTTGACTTCAAAAGGTCTTCACCTGCTATTTATCCTTTACAAAAGGGTGGCATGATTACAGTGGTAAAATATTATGAAATTAAATACACCCAGTTAATCTTTTACCAGAATGATAGAAGATCCTCTTCCTATTTCTAAGAATAATATTTTTTGGCTTATTTAGACTTTATAATTAATTCAGGGAGACTAGCCAACAGTGTGTAGGTACAGACACACACATACATGTTTTTAGTTGTTGTCTTACCCTTCTAATGTTTACAAACATCATCAAAGATCACAATAAAATAATGCTTAGCAAATGTTTATTGAGGTGGAAAAACCCTCATATTGTCACTTTTTAATCCTATTCACCAAGAAAATTACAATTAAAACAACTGTTTGTCTTCTTTTAAGATCTCATTTTATATCTCTTCAGAGGAAAGAGTTCCTTGGAGACATTTTATTTGCTTGAGAAGTGATGTTCTCAAAATATTTTCCTTACATCTCAAGTACCTTTTTCCATGAAATTAATTTAGCTTTTCCTTCATGTATTCACATATGTATACCTTTGTAACAAATTCAACATTTTATACACTTACTAAACTGTATTATTTCCATTGTAGTTAAGCGTTGATGTTACATCTCTATACCTGTTCTTGTGCAAAGACATAAATGTACTTAATGTCAGTTTTTAATGTCACTGTCCTTATGAACCTATTTCATGATGTTCCACTCAATTTTCCTTTTTCATCCTTTATTAAGGCACTATAAAGTAAAATCCAAGTGTGCAATGATAAGCTAAGATAATGCCTATTTGCTATATTATACCATTGGCAATGAAACCTCTCTTTTTCTCCCCCACACTGTTAACCTTGCATTCATGAATATCTCTATCCTTCATTTGATCAGGTGCAATTAAGACTAAAATATGGAGATCAGTGGGAAGGTTATTTTCATATCTCAATTGGAACTGCTATTATGCACTGAAAGGGAACACAGGCAAAAAGATAATGGGTAACAGAAAACTCATAGTGGGTTAAGGACACAGAGACATAGATTAATGATTGGACATTAGGGAAAAAAGAAGCACATACAGGCAGTTTTAGTCAGTGAATCTTAACTTTTTAAAGATTTTATTTATTTTATTTTTAGACAGAGGGGAAGGGAGGGAGAAAGAGAGAGAGCGAAACATCAATGTGTGGTTGCCTCTCACGCGCCCCCTTCTGGGGACCTGGCCCATAACCCAGTCATGTGCTCTGACTGGGAATCAAACCATCAACACTGGTTTGCAGTGAATCCTAACTTTTTAAAAAACTTATAATTCAAACTTATAATAAGTTTTTATTAAAACTTTTAATTCAAAACTCATAATTGTGATGAATTATCTAGCTGTATAGATAAAGAAGATTTGAGGGTGATTTTTTTTTTAAGAATTAAAATTCCCTGCCATCCATCTGTCCAAAGGAAAGCCTAGAGATGCAGCAGAGATATAACAGCAGGACCCCTTA
Organism: Mormoops blainvillei; assembly: GCA_004026545.1. NCBI lineage: Eukaryota > Metazoa > Chordata > Mammalia > Chiroptera > Mormoopidae > Mormoops > Mormoops blainvillei. The sequence goes on from PVJD01012194.1 coordinate 34,655, forward strand.
GGAAATCCTTACTTTTGTAGCGGAGGCAAAATGTTATCACTCTCTTAGGTGCTTTAGTTGAGCCAGAGAATTAAGCTGACACACAACAAATCAATGAGAGAAAAGAACACAATTTTTAAAAAATATTCAGTTTTGTGACACGAGGCTGTATAAGGAAATGCAGTTTCGAAAAAATGGCAAAACCTAAATGCTTTTACATTGGGTTGAATAAAGAAGGCAGTTGTGGAAAAGTAACTAAAACATATGGGGTGGCTAAAGGAAGATAAGAGTTATTTTTAATGAGACTTGTTTGTACAGAATTCTCTTGGCTCTTACTCCCCTGTCTCTGGTGATAAGAAAGTTTCTTTCATCCTTGATTTACAGGAAGGATAGCTTACACAAGGGGGTTTTACCTTCTGTGTTCTGAAAGAAAAGAAGAGGTCTGAACACTTGTCTTATACTTGCTGTTTTTCAAGTGATTTTAGCTTAAAATAATCCTTATGCCATATTTTGAGGTGGCATATTCTGCCACCCTTTACTTTAGTAGGACACTTTACAGAAGTTAAAGTAAGAAAAACTGGGGGCCTAGCTCAAAGCAGCAGCAATCAAGTGAGAGAAGCCATACAGGGGGGGACCAAAAATCCCCAGGATTTATTTATAAAAAGTTGGGTATTTATTCTTACATGTATAAACTCCAGTCACCTTTAATGTACTCCCCATTTAACGTTTTTTCCACTTCTCAAAACAGTTTTTGATCTGGTTGATTTTGATGCCTTTTAGCGCTTTTGCCGTTTTTTGTTTCACCTCTTCCACATCAGCAAAACGTTTCCCTTTGAGGACCTTTTTCATCCAGGGAAACAAACAAACAAAAAATTCACTTGCAGTGAGATCTGGTGCATAAAGAGGGTGGAACACAAGGGTCATGCTATTTTTGGTCAAAAACTGCTGAACACTCAGCATGGTGTGGACAGCTGTGCTCATAAATCACCCATCACGAAATGGGCAAATGAGTCATTTCAAAAAAATATTCACTGAAGCTGAACACAGCCCCTCACAACAACGTCACTGGTACACCAATACAGATGGGTTCCTAGGATGCTCACCTAGTGGGGAAACCTGTAGCCCAAGGGGTCTGCCCTCCAGGAGATAATTCCAGTGCTTTTGGGGGTCCCTTGTATGAGTTAAGTTGCAACTGTAGATGCGGTTATTGCTTAAACCATGAGCGTGATTTAGATTAAATGCAATGAATGATTACAACGGTTCTATCCTAGTAAAGGAGGTGGATTGCTGCACTGTTACTTAAAATATGGAATACACAAGGGCAACATGTGTGTTGCCTTGTAATTCTACCTTTAAGATAAAAATAAGAAAATTATGTGAATTTATACAAATTGCAAGATAATCAACTAACCATTTCTCTAAAAATGAGGCACTAGAATTCTTTTTGCTGTATAATCAATTCAGTAAAATTTCATCATTCTAGGTTTTAAGTAAGGGTGACAAAACTAAGCCATATTATAATGTCATGTTCCCTTACTGTATAACAAAATGAAGGAACACTATAAACACTGGCACAAATTTGAACATCAGAAATAAAGCAAGAAAGTTGATAAAAATCTCCATTCAAAGGTTTTATAAGACAGTTCCCAAAGAAACAGAGAAACGATTCTGCTGAAGACGAGCGAGACTCAGGGTGACTCCAAACGGTATCTTCCACCCTCAGAAGCAGAATGGGTGAGCCAATATTTCTTCTACGACTTAGAAAAAAACATGCCAAAGAATATCCTTATTTTTCCACCTTCTAATTCAGACAAAAGGTTGGAAGAGTGAATGCTGAGGTGAAAATTTGAAAATGTGGAAAATGAAAATGTATATTGTAATGTATAGGTCAAGTATTAAAAAAAAGTACAATCAACACACTAAAAGGCATGAGCAAATTTAATCATATAAAATGCTCAAGCAAAACCAGAGAAGTCTTAAAAGAAAAAAAAATACATGAAATAAATAAATAAACTTTTACAAACATAGATAGGCAGGGCCGACTTCAAAACAAGAAAAATGTCAGACATAAACAGAAGCATTACATAATGATAAATTGTAATTATTCAAAAAAAAGTATTCCTAAATATGTCCTAACATGGTCCAACAACAAAAAAGTCAAAATATATAATACGGAAGCTGACATAACACAAAGGAGAATTAGTGGAATTTACCATTAAACTTGGAGAATTCAACCTCTCTGTCACTAATTGGTAGATCAAGCAGAAAGAAATTAATAAGAATAACTAAATAACAGAATCAGTCAATTTGATCTAACTGACATTTATCGATTATTTTATTCAACAATGACACAAAACACATTCTTTTAAGTTCAGTTAGGGTGGGAGGTTAGGGAAAAATAGTGGCGGAAAAATGGAGACAGCTGTACCTGAATAACAACAACAATAAATAAATAAATAATAAAGTGAAACAAAAATATATAGATATAAGTACATCCTCAGATAGAAATGAAATTAAACTAGAAATCAATAGCAGAAAGATTGTTTAAATTTTCAAAAATACACATTTCTAAATAGCATATGAGTCAAAGAAGTGTCAGGAGATATTTTAAAAATTAAACTGAATGAAAATGATTAAAATTTGTGTGATGCAGTGAAAACAGTGTTTATAGGTAAATTTATATCATTAAAAACAGGTAACAGAAAAGAAAGATTTAAAACCCATAACTTAAGTTTTCCCTCTTGGAAACTAGACGAAGAAGAACAGATTAAGCCTAAAGCACATGCACAAAAAGAAGTAACATGAATCTGAGCATAAATCAATTAAATTGTGTGGTAGAGAGAATAACTCCCCTCTGCCCCAGAATCAGGGCCCTAATTTTTGGAACCGATAAATTTTACCCTATAAAGCAAGCAGGACTTTGGACAAGTGATTAATTTGTGGGTCTTGAGGAAAGAAAGTACCCTGGATTATCTTATCAGCCTTAAGTGAAATTACCAGTGGCCGAGAAGAGAAGGGCAGAGGAAGATTTGAAATGTGAAGCTGAAAGCAAGCAATTGGAGTAATGGATGCAAGGAATGGATCATGCTTTAAGGACTGCAAACTTCTTTCAAAAGAAAAAATAAGTGTACCGGTAATAGTAATAATAATAATAAAGAAACCTATTCTCCCCTAGGGTGTTCAAAATAGACCAGCTTGCTAACACCTGGACTTCAGTTCAGTGAAGTTGATTTCAGTCTCTTGGCCTCCAGAACTTTAGGAGAATACATTTGTGTTTCAAACCATAAATTTGTGTTAATTTCTTATAGCAGCCATAGAAAACTAATACAAAATCAAAATGGAAATAATAGAGAAAAAACAAAGAGAAAAACAGAAGCTGGCCTGAAAAAAACTTTAATAAAACATAGATATCTAGTCAGGCTAACCAAGAAGAAAAAGAAAGAATACACATATTTTCAATGTAAAAAAAATGAAATAACCATTAATACAGGGTATTACAGATATAAGAGAATGTAATAAACAACTGTAGGCTAAAATTTCTGCAAGATAGATCAAATGGACCAATGCAGTCAAAGGCACAGGCTACCAATGCTCACAGAATGAGAAGTAGGGGGTCTGAATAATCCTCTACCTATAAGACAGTGAATCATTAATTAAAATCGCTCCAAAATATAAAGCACCAGGCCTACGTGGTTTCACTAGGGAAATCTAACAAATATTTAAGGAATAAATGACACCAAACTTCTACAATCTTCCAGAATAGAGAACATTTCAGAGCTTATTTTAGAGACCATCATTACCCTAATAGCAAAATCAGATAAAGAAGTACAAGAAAAGAAAACTGTATATCAAAAAATATTGAGAATTTAAAGTTTTAAAAAATACCATTTATGATAGCACTAAAAAACTCAAATAATGAGATATAAATCTAACAAGCTATGTACAGGATCTATATGTGGAAAACTACAAAATACTAATGAAATAAATCATAGAGGATCAAAATAAATAGAAGATATGCCATATTTATGGATTAGCAGATTCGATATCTTTAGCATGTCAATTTTATTCCTAACTTCTATAGATGTCACTTATTCCTTGCTTTTATAATATCAATAAGCTCCCCATCAAAGCTCCAGCAAGGTATTTTGTATTACCATGCATACTGATTCAAAATTGTATTTTGGAAAGCAAGGACCTAAAATAGTCAACAGAATACTGGAGGAGAAGCAAGCGAGAGCATTAACAGTAACAAATTTCAAGACTTCCTATTAAGCTTATTGTATCTTACTATAAATCTACAGTAATCAAAAAGATGTAGTAATGAAAAAGGAATATTACATAGATAAATGGAAGAGAATAGAGAAACAAAAATGGACCTATACAAATACAGTGAAGTGACGCTGGGCAAAAGTCCAAATGCAATTCAATAGAAAAGCGATTTTCAACATTTTTTCATCTCATGGTACACATCAACTAATTAGTAAAATTCTGCAACACACACAAAAAAATTATTTTTTGCTGATCTGACCAAAAGGTAGGTATAATTTCAATTGATTCACATCAGGCAGCTATTGTGTTGGTTGTTGTCATTTTTTTATTTGTTACCTAAGGGAAAAGAGAACATGTTCCTAACCAAGGAACATGTATGAATGACCCATGGACGTGAACAACAGGGTAGGGTATGACTGGGAGCGGGGAGTGGGCTGGGTGGAGGAGGGCAAAGTGGGAAAAATTGGGACAATGGTAATAAATAACAATAAAAAAATTTTTTTAAGAAAAAGCTAAAAATGATAACCCCCAAATTGTGCAGTAGAAATAAATACAACTATTTTAGCAAACCAAATGAATGTATAATATTGATATTTTCAGTTGAAAGCATAGGCATTCATTTAAAAAATAAAAACAAAAAAAAAGTATAATTTTATTAAAATCACACTATGATCACTTCTATTGAACATGTACCTGAAGTCCTAACTAGCACCATTTGACAAGTAAAATAAATAAAAGATAAAATTTAGAATGGGAAAAGCAATATTGTTATTATTTGCTGGTAAATTTATCTATTTGGAAATCTCTAAAAAAATCTATAAGAATATCAGAATCAATAGATATGACCACTGTTTCTTATCTGTTAGATCATAAAGCAAAATATATTTTACATTTATACTAGTGATAAAAAATACAATTTCTAGAATTTAAACTAGTATTATATATAATCATTTAAAATTAAAACAAAGAACATAAAGTACTTGCACATGAATAAATTTGCAAAATAAAGGAGAAAATTATAAAACTTTTAATTCAAAGATATTAAGGAAGTACAAAACTATTCTATTTTTATAAATAGTGTACTAATTTATGAAGATGTCAATGCTTCCTATTTCATTTTCTATGAAGAGTCATTATAATTCAAACCATCATCCCAACGAAATTTTCATTGACTTGACAAATTAAACTAAAACTTATATGGGCTGTCCCCATTGTGGCAGGGGTTAGTTTAGGAAGTGGAGGGATTGAGCAAAAAGGAAGAAGGACTCATGGGCATGGACAACAGCATGGTGACTACTGGGGTGGGAGGACTGGGGTATAAGGGAACTAAAGGGTGATGGAAGAAAACAATAAAGATAAATTAAAAAAAAAACATTTATGGAAGTCCAAGGCCAAAGGCTATTCAATATGTTCATGGAAAAAATTGGGGTGAACATATATATTTGATCTAGTGTAAATAAAGATCTCACCAAATGCAGACAATAAGACATTATGTGGTATAATAGTAATACAGCAATGGAAAGGTAAATAAGTTGAACAGTACAGGAAGGTAAGAAAAACACTTACACATTGTACACAAAGCTTGGTATATTCCAGAGGAGCCATTACAGGTATTTGGAGAGAGGGTGATTATTTAATAAGTTATGATGAAGCAAATGATTATTGATGTCAAAACGTAAATACAAAGCTAAAAATTGTTATTCATACAATTTTGTTTTTCTGTAAATTTATTAATTAGAATGAATTTTTTTCTAAGTAATAAAGGTATTCTGCTCGATTTTGGGAACAGGAAGTCTATCCTAGCATGACCACAGGAAACAAACATTGAACATCTGACAGTATCAAATTAAGAACTCCTCTCAACTAATAGATGCCACAAAGAAAATTAAGATATAAGCCACTAACTGAAAAAAGATATTTGTAACTATTATAATAAAATAAAAATATATGTAAAATCTCTACTTAGATTAAGAGAAACTTCTCAAATACAATTTTCTTAGCATTGAATATCATCTATCATAGACTAGAAAAGCTATTTTACATTTTGTCAAAGTAAAAACTACGAGATTTGATTCCATCCAACCCAGCAGTGGCAGAGCAAGGCACAGTTACTCAGGAAGTCTAAAATGGCCTCATATCATAGGCCAAATGTTAGCAGCAAATTGACTGCCATTCCCTCTAGGTGCAAGAATCTGTATTCTGTCAGTGTGCAGAATATGGGTTGCATACTCTAGTTTATAGGTGGGGATGGAAAACATTTCCTCCCTAGTAACACAGAAAGTTAGCTGTATATATAATTTGATATATTTGGATTGCATAGCAACACAT